>JAHIAM010003347.1:0-35606 GCA_021605205.1 Aegilops longissima
CGATCGAATCTCGGGCAAGTAACATACCGATGACAAAGGAACAACGTATGTTGTTATGCGGTTTGACCGATAAAGATCTTCGTAGAATATGTAGGAGCCAATATGAGCATCCGAGTTCCGCTATTGGTTATTGACGGAAACAGTTCTAGGTCATGTCTACATAGTTCTCGAACCGTAGAATCCGCAACAAGGTTTGATGGCAGTTATATTATGAGTTTATGAGTTTTGATGTGCGAAGTTTGTTGAGTCCGGATGTGATTACGGACATAGCGAGGAGTCTCGAAATGGTCGAGACATGAAGATTGATATATTGGGCGACTATATTCGGACACGGAATGGTTCAAGGAGTTATCGGATATATCTTAGAGATGCTAGGGGTTACGGAACCCCGGGAGTTAATGGGCCTCATGGGCCCAAGTGTAGGAAGAGGAGGCGGCCAGGGGCGGCCGTGCGCCCCTCGCCCCCCCTCCCCAAGTCCGATTGGACAAGTAGAGGCGGCGCCCCCCTTTCCTTTCCCCTCTCTCTCCTTCCCTCTCCTCCCTACTCCAACAAGGAAGGAGGAGTCCTACTCCGGTGGGAGTAGGACTCCTCTGGCGTGCCTCCTCCTAGCGGACGCACCTCCCCCCTTGCTCCTTTATATCTCGAGGCAGGGGCACCCTATAGTGACAACAATTGATCCTTGAGATCTCTTAGCCGTGTCGGTGCCCCCTCCACCATAGTTCTCCTCGATAATATTGTAGCGATGCTTAAGCGAAGCCTGCGATGGTAGAACATCAAGATCGTCCTGCACGCCATCATCTTGTGGAACTCTTCCCGACACTTTGCTGGATCGGAGTCGAGGGCGTCATCGAGCTGAGCGTGTGCAAGAACTTCGGAGGTGCTGTAGTTTGGTGCTTGATCGGTCAGGCCGTGAAGACGTACGACTAAATCAACCGTGTTGTGCTAACGCTTCCGCTTTCGGTCTACGAGGGTACGTGGACAACACTCTCCCCTCTCGTTGCTATGCATCACCTTGATCTTGCGTGTGGGTAGGAATTTTTTTGAAATTACTACGTTCCCCAACAGTTCATTCCTCTCGACAAACTGGTGGTGAACCATAGCATTAAAGTCTAGATAAGTAGGAGGCAATTCAATATCATCATTACGTATGGTTACACCAAGAAAATCAGCTAAGCGGGTTGCATAAATTCCACCAAAGAAATCTCCATTAAATCTATTAAGATGCAACCTACGTGCTACAATGGCTCCCAAATTATAAGATTTGTCTCCTAACACAGCACTCCTAAGAATACTGAGGTCAGGGGCACACATATATGACATGCTTCATCTTTACCATTTATGCACCTACCTATGAAGAGAGCAAAATAATGTATAGCAGGAAAATGAATGCTCCCTATGGTGGCTTGTGCTATATCTCTAGATTCCCCCACGGTTATACTAGCAAGAAAATTTCTAAATTCAGATTTGCGAGGTTCACTAGCACTATCCATTGTGAAAGTTTGCAGCGGTGGTAAAATCCTCTAAGTCCATTGTATAAGATTTTCATAAAGATCAAGCGGGACAGTTGGAGAATGCGTGAGATGAAAATTCAAACCTCCTCACGAAGGAACTAGTGAGATAGTAGTCTTGGCGGCACTTTTCCTCCTCGAAGCTCACAAGATCGGTGTTACGCAAATATCGTTAAATTCTTCCTTGATTCCCACTCGATCCATAAAGTCCTCTGAAGGCCATTCACAAGGCCGCACTGGGGCGTTCCTTGGTGGCTCATCGTCAGCATCACGCATTACAATCCTGGGTCCTTGCTTCCTTGAAGAACCACCTTGGTACATTTTCCTAAGCATATTTTCTTCCTCTGAAAAATTTCTGAAATTTTTAGTAACTTCAAATAAAAGTGAACCAAGCTCAACAAAATTGATAGCAACTACTCCTACAAGTGCCTAGAGCCTATATCATGCGTTAGAACTACTTAGAACCATATAAATTTGACATGCAACCTCAAGAACATGGTCACCTAGGCAACACAAATTTGCAATGAATAAAGCACTAGAACCAAAAACTAATTGGACCAATGGAGGAGTCACATATCAAGGAACAATCCCCCAAGCAGTTTTGTGAGAGGTGCTTTGAGCAAGGAGATCGAAAATCGCAGCAAAATGATCTAGAACTCGTGCTTGAGCTGGATGGTGATTTTTTTGGGAGGAAGAAGTGTGTGGGTGCAGGAATAAGGGGAGGGGAGCCACCATGGGCCCACGAAGCAGGGGGCGCGCCCTGGACCCTCGTGGCCAGCTGCTTGCTCCCCTGCTGTGTTCTCAGTGCCAGATATTCTCAAATATTCCAGAAAAAATCATATTAAATTGGCTGGGCATTTGGAGAACTTTTATTTTTGGGGTATTTTTATATTGCATGGTTAACTCAGAAAACAGACAGAAAAATACTATTTTTACTTTATTTATTCTAAATAATAGAAGGTAAAAGGAGGGTACAGAAGGTTGTGCCTTCTAGTTTCATCCATCTCATGCTCATCAAAAGGAATCCACTAACAAGGTTGATCAGGTCTTGTTAACAAACTCATTCCGAATAACATGGAACCAGAGAAATTTCCAAAAACACTATGTTACCTCAACGAGGATATGCACATCCCGATAATAAGAATATCATATTTCTTCTTGGCAGGTTGGGAGAGAAATTCAAAACCTCCAAAAATAATCGATGGAATTTTTCCAAGAGAGTTGATACTATGAACTTGAGGTTGTTTCCTCGGAAGAAGTGTACCGTATGCTCATTGCCATTAACATGAAAAGTGACATTCCTTTGTTGCAACCAATAACAGCCCTCAGTATTCAAAAAGGTCTTCCAAGAATAATAGACATATATACTATAGTCCTCGGGAATATCAAGGATAACAAAGTCCGTTAAAATAGTAACATTTACCTTCTAGCAGGCACATCCTCACAAATACCGGCAGGTATAGCAGTTGATTTATCGACCATTTGCAAAGATATTTCAGTAGGTGTCAACTTATTCCAATCAAGTCTACAATATAAAGAGAGGCATAACACTAACACGGCTCCAAGATCACATAAAGCAGTTCTAACATAGTTTCTTTTAATGGAGCATGGTATAGTTGGTACTCCTGGATCTGCAAGTTTCTTTGGTATTCCACCTTTAAAAGTATAATTAGCAAGCATGGTGGAAATTTCAGCTTCCGGTATCTTTCTCCCATGGTTCTCTTTCTTTACCATGTTTCCTAGCAACAAATTCTCTCTTATCATAGCGTTGATTCTTTGATTGTGGGTGAGGAGTTCGGACTAGGGGTGTCGGATAGCGAACTATCATCATCGGCGGACTCCAAGACTATGAAGATACAAGATTGAAGACTTGGTCCGTGTCGGATGGGACTTTCCTTGGCGTGGAAGGCAAGCTTGGCGTCTGGATATGTAGATCTCCTACCTTTGTAACCGACTTTGTAACCCTAGCCCTCTCCGGTGTCTATATAAACGGATGGCTGTAGTCCATATACGAACAATCATACCATAGGCTAGCTTCTAGGGTTTAGCCTCTTTGATCTCGTGGTAGATCCACTCTTGTAACACATATCATCAATATTAATCAAGCGGGCGTAGGATTTTACCTCCATCAAGAGGGCCGAACACAGGTAAAACATCGTGTCCCTTGTCTCTGTTACCATCGCCTAGCGCCGATTCGGGACCCCCTACCGAGATCCGCGGTTTGACACCGACATTGGTGCTTTCATTGAGAGTTCCTCTGTGCGTCACCATCGGGAAGGATGCCTTTTCCGTCTTTAAAGGCGGCGCCGTCATCAAGGAGCTTTGACGCCCGGCGGACTATCCGGCTGGCGGTTTCTCATGACACGCTGTTCGGCCACCGCCCGACAATGACCTCTCAAGTCATTAAGCGATCTTCACGTCAGCTCGAATCGCGCGAGCAGCTAGATCCGGTTGAGCCCTCCTCGTAAGCGAGCTCTTGGATCGCATCACGCCACAGGAGTCGCTACCGACTCTGATCAGATTAGGATTAAAACCGATCAGGAGAGAATTAACTCTCCCAGGTTACCCACCATGTTGTCGTGGTAGAGGAACAATCGGCGACTCTTCTTCTATGTTAAAATCCAACTATGTCCGGATTCGGATCCTCCATGCAGTTCCAGCGGAGGGCGGGCGTAATCAAATCACTGAACCTAAAGTCGGGCATCGGACCAGATTTGTTGGAAAGCGCTCAGCAAACCAAGCTTCGAATCCGGAAGCTTCTTGGCTGAGCCTCGAGACCGGCGGGGTTCGAACTTAATTCCACCCGCCCACCCAAACATAGCGATCTATCTCAAATCGGCAAGAGCCGGTAAACGATTACATCATTCTTGGGCGATTCCTCTGGTTATGAACAGGATAAAGGACTGCCATGAAGAAAGCGCGATTTCAATCTTACGCAACAATTGCGGACAAGGAATCATAAGCGCCATCGATCGTCGCGAAGTTTCACACCTCGCCGACCTAGCGACCATCGTACAAAATACTGCGCGATGGAGAGTGCACGGAGAACGAAACTAGGTTTTGGGACAATCCGGCCACGAATACAAACCCAGTCCGAAATAAAGGGTGCTTCATACTCAAGCACCGGGTTAAAACAAAAAGCAAAAACACGCCTAAAAGTGCGGAACCGTCTTTGGAGGGATGGCTCAGCGGACCTGCAAAATCCACGATGCGGGCGCCACTCCAACACACAGCCTTGGCGTGTTGGATACTCGGCAGTGGCCAAAAGTGGCGTGGCTTTTTAGCCAGGCGACCAACCCGGCGATACCGATGCGTTATTAACGATCTTGAGACTTTCGCATCAAATAACATGCGAAGCGAACAATCCGCAGCCTCGCGAAGTCTACCAAGTAGCAACAACAAATCCATGGGCGACATGGCTATCACCTTCAATGCCGGTGACGAACCTAAATTCGAACAGCTAGAGCACCAGCCGCATTGGTCCTCGGTCCGATAGTGGGCGGTTTCCGTCTTACTAAGGTACTCATGGATGGCGGCAGTGATTAAACCTCATCTATGAAACCCTTCAAAAATGGAAATTGGTGGAGCCGCATTGGCGCGGCAGCACAACATTGGAGGGATAATCCCTAGTGAGAAATGCGCTGCACGGAAAAATCACACTAGATGTAGTGTTGGCTCACGGACAATTACAGGTCGAGGAGGTCACGTTCCAAGTGGCCCCATTAACGGCGGATATCACGCTTTGTTAGGGCGAGAGGCATTCACAATCTTCAAGCTATACCCCTCTCGGGTACATGAAGCTCAAAATGCGGACCCAATGGGATAATCACTCTACTTGATGATCCGGATACATGTAACATCCCAAAATTCTAATTTTTGGAATGTTATAATAATTAAAATATATGATTGTTTGATTGATTGTTGAGTGATCGATTGAGTGAAATTGATTGGAATTTTAAACTTTTGAAGTTTTGTTGAGAGGAATAAAGGACTTCCAAAAAATGCTTACATTTGAAAATATTTGAATTTGGAAATATTTCAAACTTCATGCCACTCAATGATCCTCATGATTTCTTCAATGAAAGAGAGTGGGAAGTGAAGAAAAATTTCATTTTGAATTTGTCATTTTAAATTTTGTTTTTAACTCAAAGTGGCATTTGAGTTTTATTCAAAAACTTTTCTAACAAAGAACACTTTAACAAAAGTGTTGAGAGGGAGTAACATGACACCCCAAAAATGTTGGAATAAATTTTCCATAGAGTTTTGAGAGTCATTTGATTTTTGTTTGAATTTAAAAAAAATGATTTTTCAAAAAGTATTTTATTTGCCCCTGGAAAATATCCCATTAAATTGGGCTTATTTTTTCGATCATTTTGATATATAATACTCCTATATTTTATTTTCATTTTATTTCCTAAAATGATTCTTCTTCGCGGGTTATTAAAAAAAGGAAGGTACTGTTTTTTTGGGCCAAATCCGGCCCGATCCGTGCGAATCATCTCTTTCCTCCGCAGAGATGCTCGAGATCTCCGACCACCGGCGGAGCATCGCGAGAATCATGAGATTCATGAAATCCCTTGCCCCTCCTCCAAACCGACCTGCCCCCCTATAAATGGCCACCTCCACCCATTCCCGCACCTAGAGCCGCCTCTCCTCGCCCCACTACGCGCCACCTGCATGGAGTTGGCGGACCACCACCGCCATTGCCGCCCCACCCACCACCTCAGGCCATCCCGCCACCCCAGACCCCACCAGCCGCTCCGCCCGCTCTGCCGCCCCGACCATCCCTTCCCGGCCTTGGTGCCGGGAGGGCGTCGCGAGCTCCACGAACCTCATCATCAGGAACTGCTGAGTAAATCCCGACCTACTACTTTTTCGTTCTGTTTTGAAAGCGAAATAGTTTCAATCTTGTAAAATCCATAGTTAATTATCTCGAGGTATTTTTGAGTGATTCCAACTGCCTTGGATCACAAATTTTATAAAGTTTCTGTTAGTTCAATTTTATTTCATATTTGAGCAGTTTAAATTTGTGTTTGTATGAATTTTCTCAAATCACTAGATTTGAGCTATTTTGAGATTAGGAATATTATTTTAAGCCGATACTTTTTGCTCCTGGTCTCTAGGACCTTTGTTTATCCAGTAGCATATAGTGGTTTATTTTTAGTTTATTTTAAATTAAGTTTTAGCAAAACAGTATTGTTTTAGTTATAGTTTTGTTTTAGTCTTTTCTTTATTGTTTTTATTAGTTTTAAATTATTTCTTTTTGTCACTCTTGAAAAATTTAGTTTTGTTTACATTAGTCAACAAAAGAAAATTTGTTTTATTTAAAAAGTATTTTACTTAGTTTTGTATGAAAACTTGTTTAGGTCATAGTTAGTGTTTCATAAAAGCTTTTTATTTGTTTCTTTTTGCTATTAAAGTTTAAGGAAAATACTTTCTGTTAAAATTAGTTGTTTTATATTTTCTTTTTTATTTATTATGTTGGTATTTTCTTTGTTGTTAAATTTTACTTAGGACAAAGCTATTTTGGGTTATGTCTTAGAATTTTCTTTAGTAGTTTCTTGCGTAGTTTTCATTGGTTATTTATTTATTTATTTATTTATTTTGTGTTCTCTGTGATTTGCATTTTGTTTGTTGATTTTTGTGAGTCTTAGAAATTGCTTGCTAGTATGTTTGCTTATGTGAATGTCATGTTTGTTATCATAGATTTCATCGAGAGAGTTGCGTATAGTCCTATCAAGTTATTTTTCGAGAGTGTTGTTATCTTCATCAACTTACGAACACGTTCACTTTGACCATGCTTTCATACCTATGTTTTTATTGCATTTAGTGGCATCTTTGCAACAACCCTCTGATAGTGATATTGAATTCTTGTAGTTGAGTAGTATGCATGGTAGGAACCCATCACCCTGTTACCAAGCCGGGGCGATATTTTATTTTAATGCTACGCTATAGTAGGCGGGGTTTGGTATGAGTGCTGCAAGTGGTGTGAAGAAGGAGGACTCTCGTCAATGGCGACAACTCCATGATGGCATCTGCAAGGACTGCATCTTCAAGGCCTCAAGACTTCAAGACTCGAGACAAGAATTCAATACACACTCTTTGGGTGAAGGGCGGTTGTGGGCACCTGGAGAAACCGATGGATGGCGGGATGCATGGAGAAAGCGCCATGACATCTTCTGAGCTTCACGGGCTCAAAAGGCGGAAGAATACTTCATGCGGAAGCTTACGTGCAACGCATAAGTCACTATGGGCTCTGGCTTGGTTGACCTTAGTTGTGACTCTGGCTGGGGCGGTGCTAGCAGATGTAGAACTACTGATGGGATTGGATGAGCACGGACAATGGTCATGGGAACTCTTGGAAGACCATGTTTGATCGTCTTGTTCTCAAACACCACGAAGTGGGAGAGCGAAAAAAGAGGATCGAATCTTGCGGGTAAAGTGTACAAACCTCTGCGGAGGTTAAAACCTAATCGATTAGCCGTGTCCCGATTACGGACAATTTGAGCATCTGGACTGGATCTATCTCGGAACTCTCAACACGGATTCATAACAATTGTGGGCAACTTATGATGATTTTGGGCTATGAGACATCGGTTGGTGGAACCATGTCATGATAGAAAACTCCATAGTACAGACTTCATTTATTCCTTTGATGTAGGGAAAATAAATCAGCTTTTACATAAACAAAACTCAGAACCTGAGCCAAAAAGCCATATTGCATATAGTATAGTTTTATCATCTGTTTTCTCATGTTGTGATCTTGCGGTACATTCAATGTCTTTGACCTACATAACTGCAGCGTATCATGTTGCGGATACTTTCTTCAAGCAGTAAGAATACAGTGCGGGGTTACGATCTACACTCAAGCGGCGATGGCGTTGATGGGACTCCACACCCGACTATTTGTTTCATTTGTGACTTATGAGGTATATATATCAGTTTCGTTATTTATGCATGTGATTGCAGTTTGATATATACATTGATGTCTTGTGTGTGCGGATATCTTGATCCGAGGATGGCATAGAAACCACGAGGCTTGACCGTCTGAGGTCGGTCGCTGTCTGACACTCAGCGCTGAAAATAAGACAGCATGCGGCCCTAGAGGCATTGTCCGAAGCCCTAGCGGCGAGAGGAACTAACTCGCTGCGCTCCACGGTGGATAGGGACGATGTGATACTCGATAAGAGGTCCAAGTCCACCTCTTTTAAACCAGCGAGACGAAATAGTCAAATTTCAGGTCCATCCAGCGGACCCCACAAAGGCGGCCTCCATTGGGGCACAATTAAGTCGATGTCGAAGCACTTTCGAGAATTCCTTGGGAAAATTGGGACATTTTGCTGGCACCCTTCGAGACATGCAGGGAATCCCATGGTGGCGAGCACAGCCTAAATATCCTAAAAGTTCAAGCCGATCAAACAAGCTCTTGGCGATTTTCGAACCCAAAAGGCAGGCAATGGGAGAGGAGCTAGCCAAACTCTTAGAAGCGATTCATCGGAGATATAAAACATCGGACTGGCTAGCCAATCTAGTAATGGTACCAAAAAGGACAAATCCTGGCGCCTCTGCGTCAATTTTAAAGACCTTAACAAGGCTGTCCAAGGACCCTTTCCCCCTCCCTCGCATCGACCAAATCATCGATGCTACCGCGAACACGATTCATTGTGCTTCCTCGGCGCATACTCGGATACCATCAAATCAAGATGGCGGAGAAAGATCAGGCATAGCGGCATTCATTACTCCATATGGGCCATTACGCTTCAACACAATGCCCCCGGACTCAAAAGCGGCGCAACATATCGGCGCATGATTTAAACATGTCGGCTACCCGGATAGGCAAAGCGGTAGAGGCATCGTGAGCGATGCGGTCGTCAAGACCAAACACGTCGGAACTCTAGTAGAAGACTTGAGGGTAACATTCGACAACCTCGAGCATATGACATTAAGCTCAATCTGGAAAAATGCGTCTTTGGCGTACCAGCCGGAAAGCTCTTAGGCTTCATCGTATCCGGTAGAGGAATTGAAGCAAACCGGCCAAAATCCGAGCTCTGTCACAATTGGATATCCCAAAGACCTCAAGCAGATACAAAAACTAACCGGATGCGTGGCGGCCTTACGTCGCTTCATCTCCCGTTTGGGAGAAAAACTACTGCCCTCTACCGCCTCCTCCGGCGCCGAACATTTGAATGGGCGGATCTGCCACAACGAGAATCGAAGAAATAAAGGCCATTACGGCAACAAATCCGGTTACTGCGCGCCCAACACAAGGCGAACCTATGTTATTATATATCGCAGCAACACATCAAGTTGTCGGTTGCGGTACTTTCGTCGTTGAGCGAGAAACAAAAGAACTGATTCCCTCTTCAAAAACCGATTGTACTACGTATCCACCGTTCTAACTCCATACAAATCCGGTACCCACATTATCAAAAGATAGCGTGTCACGGTGTTCATAGCATCCGGAAGCTGCGACACTACTTTCAAGAGTGTTCAATAGCGGTGGCCTCGAAGTACCTCTCAGCGATATTACAAACAATCGCGAGGCAGGCAGGATTGCAAAATGGGCTATCGAGCTCTTACTATTTGACATAACCTACAAACCACGGCGAGCTATAAAGTCACGAGTTACGGCTGACTTAAATGGCGAATGGACGGCGAACTCCCTAAAAATGCAGCGCGTAATCAAGCTGGATCATGCATTTCGGCGGATCCAAAATGTTGGCTGGCTTGGGGGCTGGCGTCGTCTGGCGTCCAGCGGAGACACAATCAATCGTACTTCAAATAATGTACATGGACTCCAACAACGCGGCGAATCTGAGGCCCTTCTACATGGCCTCCGGATGGCAATCTCCATGGGCATTCAACGCCTAGAAGGTGCGTGGGGATTCAAACCTGCAATATCCCAAGTAAATGGAGACTTTGGCGCCAAAGATCCCAAAATGGCAGCTTACATAGCGTCGTCCTAAAAATGTCAGCTCGGTTCGAAGGACTCGAATTCCACCATGTAGCCGGGATAATAACCGGGCAGCGAGGCGTGTTATACGCGCATCGTTGCAGAAAGCGAGGCGCCGTCCTCAAAAATCTTCCTCGAGCGGCTCTTTAAGCCATCCGTATTATGGGAAGAGGTCGGAAATAACAATCCGGGACCAGGTGCATCACCTAACTCAGACCATTACGACACAATGGTGGCTCGACCAATGAAATAACACCTTGACTCACGAAATAATGGCAGAAATTGCCCGTGGGCAGAACCATTCCTAGCCTACTTAATGCGGGAGGAACTTCCGAAGACCAAAATGAGGCCCATTGCATAGTTCGGCGATCTAAAGCCTACAAGGTCCATGAGGAGAACTTTATAAGAAAAGCACAACGGAGTCCTTCAAAGGTGTATCTCCGAAGAGGAAGAAGCGAAATCTCTGGCTGAAATTCACGCCCGGACTCGTGAGCACTGCGTTGCAGCCGGGCCCTTGTAAGCAAGGCCTTCCGTCTGAGGATTTTATTGGCCGACAGCCGGGCGGATCTCGGGACTTAGTCCAGCGATCGTCGGTTGCGGCTCTTTGCTAATCGAGCCACATGCCACCCGCCCTCAAAACTATACCCATCACACGGCGTTCGCGATGCAGGGGCTTGACATGGTTGGACCCTTAAAGGGGAACCCAAGCACAAATACTTATTGGTCATGGTGGACAAATTCACCAAATGGATTGAGGCCAAGCGGTTAAAGCAGCAGAATCCGGACGGTGATAGACTTCATATCGGGGTAGTACACGTTTGGCGTCCCCACGGCATCATCCTTTGGTAAAACCACGAACTTCACGGCCGGCGAGGTTAAACTACGGTGCAAAAACATGGGCATCAAGCTCGATTACGCTTGATCTATCACCCCCAAACTAACGGTCAAGTCGAGCTAGCAAAGCGGTCTAATCATGGCGGCATCAAACCCGGACTAGTGCGGTCCCTCAAGGAATCTAACACGCCTTTGGGTAGAGGAGCTCGACTCCGTACTCTGAGGGGCTGCGGACCCGCCAAACCGAACTCTGGATTCACACCATTTTTATGGTATCTGACGGCGAGCAGTTACGCCTGCGATATAATTCATGACTCACCTGTATGCGCATATACGAAGAAAGAAGCCGAGTTGGATCGCCGGGACAGTTTGGGCGCCTTAGAGGAGGCGGGGCGTGGCAAAGGCTCGTTCGCATTTCATCGGTGACGAGGCTCGAAGATATCAAAGCGAAATGCGGGCCAAAACTTACAATGTTGGCGAACTTGTTCTATACTGCGGACAAGAAAAGGACAAACTTAAGCCCAAGCGGGAAGGTCCCTTCATCATCGACCAAGTCGACCAGCGGAGCATACCGTCTCATGCTTGTCGACAACCGACTCGAGCGAACACATGGAGCAGCCCGTCTCCGAAGATTCTCGCCCTAACGCCGGACTCGGGTTCGTCTCACTCCCGTCCACCTTTTTTTTCTTGTCTCTTGTCCCTCTCCTTCTTCCCTTTTTTTTTCAATACCTTTTATAGGCTGATTTGTGCTTTGTTTGCACACTTGATGTGCTCTCGGCACTCATTATACTGAGGGCTTCTTTAGAAGCTTATTCATCTGAGCTTCATGCCCAATACATGTGTCATACTTCGCATGTACCTTTTGTTCACCATTGTATGCATCGATATGACTTAAGTTTTGGCCAAGCTGGGTTGCTGGCTCTGTGCTTACCCCTCGTTCCCAATTGTTCGGCTAGGAGGTAAAGGGAGCACCTCTGCGATTACTCTTGCCGGGTCAGTGGGATGTGTACCTCGGTAGGTGAAGCAAAGCTAAGCGTTCTTAAGAGAATATTGATCGGTGACTTGAAAAATAATTTATTACTTACTTATTTATCTGCCCCGGATGCTTTTACGCTATTTTCACAGTCGGAATTGCACTTTAGGGCATGCCTCGAGAAAGAACCCATAGCGGAACTATTCTCCTGGAAGATGTTTCTTACTAACCATGTAATATAACATAACTAGTTGGGCACTTATGCGATAAAGCAATTATGACCCGACGCCTTGTCTCCATGCATGCCCGGTTCTTTTTAGCCGTAAGGGTATTGGACACACTCGGACTGTTGGGTCGAGGTTGAAGCGAAGCAGTCCGCAAAGACAAGCGATCTACAATCCGGCTAGAAGGCATTTTACATGTCATTTCAAATTACATCGTCAAACCGGTGATTGTACTCCTCCTCAATCCCATCTAACAGGCTGTCTAATTCTGATCCTGTTGGGAATATTCGCCAGTTCTACTTGGCGTACATCAAGCTCACGAGGATCTCCTTCCCATCAGGCCCATGAGTCCGACCTCGGCCATGTGGTTTGGGTCAGCCTTGGATAGCGATGTCTTCACCATGGCCCGAGGCCTCCTGGCGCCTGACGGCGAGCCGATATCTTCCACAAGCAGGCGTCGCCGTGCTCCTGAAGCTTCTCGGCAAGCTCACCAAGGCCCTCGGGTAGGGAGGCGAATGGCCATAAAAGCATGAGCAGCGCCACTCGCCGCTTTGCCGAACACGTTAGAGCAATTGCACCAGCTCGGGAAGTTGGTCACCCGTTGACCCAGGCATTTCCTCCATAAAGGCGACACTGTGAGCACACCTAAAGACATATTTACGTCAATCGACTTCCTCGCGAATTCTTCTTTTCAAAGGAATTTGTTCAAGCACTTACTATAAATGCAGCGGCGAAGCGCTGATTCTCCTTCACGGGCGGACAGCTGGGCGAACACCTTTCAGCTCTTCTCCTTCTTTGGGTGTGGGCATCTTGGAGCTTGTTTCTCTCTGCTGCACCTTCATAAGCACCCTCTCGCCGGCCTTTAGGCTGGCGATGGCTGTTGCTTGTCCGGATCTAGTCCGGCTCCCTCTGCAATATTATCGTCGATTCACGCTGCACTTTGTTAAATAATTATCTTTTCAAAATCGTCTTACCGGTGGGGGTCTCTGTGGCTCCCCCTCTGGCGACCGATCTTGACCTCAAGTTGGGCCTTGCACTCTTGGAGCTCTGGGGACAGATGGGTATTCTTCTCCATAAGATCCTGCATAATAATTGATCCTTAAATCAGTTATTTCAACTATTTTAAGTCTCGAGACTCTTGGCATATATAACTATTAAAATTACTTACCCGTATGTCTTTCACATCTTTGCTCCGTGGCTCTGGTTAACCCATCTTGGGCGGCGGAGGTGCGCGTTCCGCATCAAAGGCATTTAGCGCCGGGGAGAAACACGCGTCACGAAGAACTGTCCGGCGGCCTTTGTGATTCATGGTGCTCTCCACCTCGGATCGGGTGGCGGATAGCTGTCGGCATCCTCCGTCGGAGGCGTCAAGCTCATGCCTTGTATTCGCCTCCCTCCGGACCATGCGTTGGAGCATGGTGGCGGAAGCTTGATTGGCAATCTCTCCGGACATTGTCCGTGGCGCTCTTCGGAAAAGTTATGAGCATTAATATACATCACAGGGATCCTTCCCTTAAAAATAGCGGTGCTCCGTAGCGTTGCAGCGATGTTTGGTTCGCGTCGCACTCCTCTTCCGCTTTCTTTGGGCGGATGACCCTGGTTGGTCGGCCGCGCGAGATTCGGCTTCCGCCTTAAAGGCACCTCTGCGATGCACCATCGGTATGGGATGGTCAGAATTGGCGCGGATCAAATGATGGTGTCAAGACCCGGTCGTAGTCACAGGAGGCGAAACAAACCGGGGTAGTCGGCCGTAATGGCGACTAGGGCATTGTCTATGCTACGTTGGTGGAACACCCGTCAATTAGCTCCACCTTTATGTCGAATCCTCTTGGAGGTCGGATCAAGGATCGTTCGGATCCTCGGGCTGTGGAGTTAGGCCGTATGCCCTCCGTCCGGCGCAGCTCTGCGTCGAGAATCCGAGTAAGATACTTGACTTTAAAAGTATGGATCGGGTAGATGAAAATCCGCTTACCCAGCTCAGGGTTATTCATAGAAAATCCATTCAGCGGATTAAATGCGGAGAAGTCCTCCTCCTCTCCCTTGTACAAGCGGACAGGATCTTTGCGGATCGGCTGCGAGCACAGCCCTTTGAGGCCATGGCGGGTGGCGTCATCTTCCCGTTGAAATCCCACATAGGGTGGCCCCTATATTGGAGTGGCTGCACCCTCGCATAATGCTGCGTGGCCATGACTCAATCATGGTCAATCTGAGTGGGCGATAACCTAATCCGGCCCATCGGATAATGGGCGCTCCTATCATCTTCCGTTGAGGGCTCATGGCGCCAACTCAGGCGTTTCTTCAAGGAGCATTGTTGAACTCCGGGAGGCCGATCCGAACTGGATCGGCGGAGGCGTCCTCCATGTAGAACCATTCGAAGGCCAGTCTTGGCGCCTTCTTCAGTGCGGATAGATATCCGGTCGGCGATCGCCATATTTGGCTCCGCCCACTTGATATCTCGACCCCTCATGAGAATGAGTGCGAGACAAAACAATCTCTTCCACGGCGCAAAATGGGGCTCGATGCCCAAGAACAGCTCGCAAAAAGCTCTGAAGCCCTTGATGTGCAAAATGGGGCGGGCGTGAGGTGGTGAAGTGGAGTCCGTAGAACTCTAGGGCCCCGGAGAAAGCGGTTGTATGGAAATCCGAGTCCCCTTATTAGATAGGGGACAAAGCATACCCGCTCCCCTTTGGAAGGGTTGGGGCGCTCTCCGCTTGCCTTCCACCCTTGTAGGTGGCTAGTCAGCTCGAGCCGGAACCATGAAAGCTGGGGAAGATATCCCTCGGTTTGGAGTACCACTAGCTCATTGTGTGGGCCTGAGCATCTCCCCAATCTCTGGCTTAGGGCTGGGAGGCGAGAGGAGGGCAGCGTCGGCTATCCATGATGGAATGGATTTTTGTCGAGGCGCTTGATGAGAACTTCGCGGATGGAGGATGGTGTGAGCTGGATCTAGATCCTCGCCTCTCTTATAGGCGGCTCGTTCATACGGCTCGGGGTAAAATGTAAAAATACCCCAGCCTTTCGCATTAAATGCGACCGTGGAAGAAGGCCATTATTGGGCGTAGAAGCCAAGGGCGCAACATTTATAAGGAAGCCGTACACTATTCGGCGGGAACATGAAGTTTGAAGGAGAACCCGCCTTACAACGCCGAAGACAATATCTGGCGCGGACTCATCGTCGCTGAAGCCGGTTAAAGGACTCTTGAGGAGTTCGGACTAGGGGTGTCGGATAGCGAACTATCATCATCGGCGGACTCCAATACTATGAAGATACAAGATTGAAGACCGTCTCATGTCCGGATGGGACTTTCCTTGGCGTGGAAGGCAAGCTTGGCGATCTGGATATGTAGATCTCCTACCTTTGTAACCGACTTTGTGTAACCCTAGCCCTCTCCGGTGTCTATATAAACCGGATGGTTGTAGTCCATATACGAACAATCATACCATAGGCTAGCTTCTAAGGTTTAGCCTCTTTGATCTCGTGGTAGATCCACTCTTGTAACACATATCATCAATATTAATCAAGCGGGGCGTGAGGGTTTTACCTTCATCAAGAGGGCCCGAACACTGGGTAAAACATCGTGTCCCTTGTCTCCTGTTACCATCCGCCTAGGCATACAGATTAGGGACCCCCTACCCGAGATCCGCCGGTTTTGACACCGACAGTGGGTTATCAAGATCAACAGCAGGTTCAATCTCTACATCATTGTCATTGCTAGGTTGAGCATCATCATGAACATCATCATTAACATTATCGCTAGGTTCATGTTCATTACAGTTGTGTTTGACATCGAAATAGAAATATCATTTGGATTCTCATGTGTTTCAGCATAGGTTCACTAGAAGCATGCAAAGTCCTATCATTTTTCTTTTTCTTCTTTTTAGAAGGACTAGGTGTATCAATCTTATTTCTCTGAGAATCTTGTTCAATTCTCTTAGGGTGGCCTTCAGGATACAAGGTTCTGAGTCCTTTTACGGTTCTAGTAGCCACTCTAACAGCATAATCATTTTCTTACTATTCAATTCATTGAGCAAATCATTTTGAGCCTTAAGTACTTGTTCTACTTGAGTAGTAACCATAGAAGCATGTTTACTAATGAGTTTAAGTTCACCTTTAACTCTAGACATATAATCACCAGTGTTCAAGCATATCGAATTGTATTTCAATTGTCTACCAAAATAAGCATTGAAGTTTTCTTGTTTGACAATAAAATTATCAAACTCTTTTAAGCATTGTCTAGCAGACTTATAGTGAGGAATATCACCTTCATCAAATCTATAGAGAATTTACCTTTACTACGTATTGGGCTATCAAGACCATGAGTTTCTTGAATAGGTAATGGATTAAGATCATATGTTTCTTCAACAGGCGGTAAATTCTTAACATCTTCAGCTTGTATACCCTTTTCTTTCATATATTTCTTTGCCTCTTGCGTACCTTCAGGACTGAGAAATAGAACACCCCTCTTCTTCGGAGTTGGTTTAGAAATAGGCTCAAGAGTTGGCTCAGGAAGTGTCCAATTATTTCATTTGTCAACATATTATTCAATAAAATTTCAGCTTCATCCGGTGTTCTTTCCATGAAAACAGAACCAGCACAACTATCCAGGTAATCTCTGGAAGCATCGGTTAGTCCATTATAAAAGATATCAAGTATTTCATTTTTCTTAAGAGGATGATCAGGCAAAGCATTAAGTAATTGGAGAAGCCTCCCCCAAGCTTGTGGGAGACTCTCTTCTTCAATTTGCACAAAGTTATATATATCCCTTAAAGTAGCTTGTTTCTTATGAGCAGGGAAATATTTAGCAGAGAAGTAATAAATCATATCCCGGGGACTACGCACACAACCAGGAGCAAGAGAATTAAACCATATCTTAGCATCACCCTTTAATGAGAACAGAAATATTTTAAGGATATAAAGGTAGCGAGATTTCTCATCATTAGTGAACAGGGTGGCTATATCATTTAATTTAGTAAGATGTGCCTAGCAGTTTGATTCATAGCCATAAAAGGATCAGATTCAACCAAAGTAATTATATCAAGATCAACAGAGAATTCATAATCCTTATCAGTAACACAGATAGGTGAAGTAGCAAAATTAGGGTCGGGTTTCATTCTAGCATTAAGAGATTGCTGCTTCCATTTAGCTAATAACTTCTTAAGATCATATCTATCATTTCAAGCTAAAATAGCTCTAGCAGCTTCTTCTTCCAGAACATAACCCTCAGGCACAAGAGGCAATTCATATTTATTGGGGGGAGAGTCTTCATCATCACTATCATCGATATTATCAGTTTCAATAATTTCATTCTCTCTAGCCCTAGCAAGTTGTTCATCAAGAAATTCACCAAGTGGCACGATGGTATCAAGCATAAGTAGTTTCATCATAAGTATCATGCATAGCGAGTGGCATCATCAATAACATCGACATATCGAATGAGTAGCGAGCGCAGGTTTAGGTGTATAAGCTTACTCAGCGGAAGGTGAATCAAGTCTTGAGCTAAATGGCAGTTCCTTACCTCCCTCGTAGTTGAGGATAAACTTTTGTTTTCTCGTCTTTCAAGTTCTTCATAGTGACCAGCAGATATAAATCCCAAGTAACTCAAAGAATAGAGCTATGCTCCCGGCAATAGCACCAGAAAATAGTCTTGATAACCCACAAGTATAGGGGATGCATAGCAGTTTTCGAGGGTAGAGTATTCAACCCAAATTTATCGATTCGACACAAGGGGCCAAAGAATATTCTCAACTATTGGCAGTTGAGTTGTCAATTCAACCACACTGGATAACTTAGTATCTGCAGCAAAGTATTTAGTAGCAAAGTAATATGGAAATGTTGATAGCAGTAGCAAAAGTAATATTTTTGGGTTTTGTAGTGATTATACTTGATATAGCGAAAAAGTAAATGAGCGGAGAACAATATATGAAAAGCTTCGTAGGCATTGGATCGGTGATGGAGAATTATGCGGATCACGGTTCATCATGTAACAGATCATAACATAGGGTGACACAGAACTAGCTCCAATTCATCTATATAATGTAGGCATGTATTCGAATATAGTCATACGTGCTTATGGAAAAGAACTTGCATTACATCTTTTGTCCTACCCTCCGTGGCAGCGGAGTCTAAGGAAACTAAGGGATACTAAGGCCTCCTTTTAATAGAGTACGGACCAAAGCATTAACACATAGTGAATACGAACTCCTCAAACTACGGTCATCACCTAGAGTGGTCCTGATTATTGTCACTTCGGGGTTGCCGGATCATAACACATAGTAGGTGACTATAGACTTGCAAGATAGGATCAAGAACTCACATATAGTCATGAAAACATAATAGGTTCAGATCTGAAATCATGGCACTCGGGCCCTAGTGACAAGTATTAAGCATAGCAAAGTCATAGCAACATCAATCTCAGACCATAGTGGATACTAGGGATCACACCCTAACAAAACTAACTCGATTACATGATAAATCTCATCCAACCCATCACCGTCCAGCAAGCCTACGATGGAATTACTCACGCACGGCGGTGAGCATCATGAAATTGGTGATGGAGGATGGTTGATGATAATGACGGCGATGGATCCCCTCTCCGGAGCCCGAGCGGACTCGAGATCAACCCTCCGAGAGGTTTTAGGGCTTGGCGGCTCCGTGTTGTAAAGCGATGAATCCTTCTCTCGATTTGTTTTCTCCCGAACGAATATATGGAGTTGGAGTTGAGGTCGGTGGGCGTCGGGGCCCACGAGGCGCGCGCCCACCCTCGTGGACAGGGTTTGGGCCCCCGACCTGGATTCTTCTTCGATATTTTAATATTTTCCAAAAATATGTTCCGTGGAGTTTCAGGTCATTCGAGAACTTTTGTTTTGCACATAAATAACACCATGGCAATTCTTTGAAAACAACGTCGATCGGGTTAGTTCCATTCAAATCATGCAAGTTAGAGTCCAAAACAAGGGCAAAAGTGTTTTGAAAAGTAGATCTGACGGAGCGTATCGGGAATATCGATAGTCGAGTAATGGCGACTTCCATAGTGCGAGGGTTCAGCCACTCCAATCTGAGGGCTTCCATGTGGCACTATAATGGGAAGATGGCGCCTCCGCTGCTGATCGGAAGGTCGGATACCCCCGCTTTAGCCAAAATCTTGGCTGAAGCTGTACAAAGGGAGGAAAAGGAGTTCACTCGTATTAAGCGTCGAGATGGATTTTCCATGTACAATCCTCCTAGTTGGGTGAGTTACGATCCCTCGTTACTCAATCCTCTCCTGGATCACTTTTAATGGACCTTAACCCATCCATTTATAGAGGAATGGCGGAAGGTTACCAAGGGGATCCATAGCCCGCCCACAGCGAGAGGATCTGGCAGGACCTTGACCCGGATTGAAGAGGATCGAGACATATTCGTGGGCTCGAGGAGGGTGTTCTACGAGGCTGAGCTATGATGGCACGGAGTGGCCATCACCGTCGGCGTTCGGTCCCCTCCTGCCTCGCATGTAAGTGATCAAGAGACACCTTCTTTGAGAGAGCTTCCTCATTCGCCTCACTCACGCACTATTTTGTGCTCCAAAGGGAGGCGACCGATGTCTCAATGTCGCGAGAACCATCTCCTAAGAAGGCGGCGCCCATACCAAGCAAATCTTGAAGAAGAAAACAAATTACAACAATGAGCCTTCAAGAAAGAGGTATGGTTTGGATAATGCCCCTAGCAGTCACATCAAATTTTGGCGTTATCCGTTATATCTTATCAGAAAAAACATTCGCCGGACTATATCCGGGGATCTCGACAGCCGTACCTCCACAAGCCAGGTTGCCGACCCTGCTTTAAAGGCGAGGGCTGATATGGGAGTGGCCGGATTGTCCTTGACGGAAGGTCGGATGATGTATCCGTCACAAATTCTGAAGTGGAAAGCGCCATGAACCATCGGCGCCGGCGGGTCGCTCTTCACGACCCCGGCTTTACTAAGGAGGCTTTCAACGCCTTTAGCTCGGCTGATGCATACATCCGAGCTGCTCGAGACGGGCTTACTAGAGCCACCGACCAGCATTTGAAAGATGTGCGGGTAAGTACACTTTTGCACAAATTTGATAATTATATACCAGTAGCCCCTGAGACTTGAAGCAGGTGATACAACTATTTTAAGGATCATTGTATACCCAGGTGCTCATAGAGAAGAACAACCTGTTGTCTCAAGAGCTGGAAAAATGTCGGACCCAGCTGGCTGCTGCTACTGCCGAACTGGAGAAATCCAAGGACCAACTGAATATAACCGTGCACCAGCAATATTAATAATTGTTGTATCTCCCATGGCAGTATCATCAGACCAACTGAAAGAGGCCCTACAAGTCACGCAAGAAGCAAAAGGCAAGCGGCATGAGCGATCGTGTCTTGACAGGTCGAGGATGAAAAAATAAGCTGCGAGATTCCAACACTCTGCTGGGCGAAGAACTAAAAGATGTGCGAGCCTAGCTAGCCGACTCCGTGAAGGAGAATAAAAAGCTATGAGGCGGCATATTCATTATGCTTTCTGAACTTATCTCCCGTAATTGGGAGGCGAGGCCCAGCAGATTTATGTCTGCGGTATGCTCTTGGCCGTCCCAAGAAGAAATGTCCGGATCTCAAGGCGACCTACAAGAGCTTTCCCAAAGGCACGAGCGATTAGGAAAGCAATGCGAATGTTGCCAAGGCTTTATAGCCATCCGCCTCCCCTCCGAGGAAGTGTGGCGGAGCTTGTGGAAGCTATTCAAAGGGCAAGCGGCGTGTTCGATTATGGAAGATATCAGCCTGCCAAGAAGGTCTGTGAGAGGCACAGGCCATGGTGAAGACACGGTACACCAAGCTTGATCCAAATCATATGGCCGGGTTGGACCTCTAGGGTGAGACGGAAAGGAAATTCCGTTAGTTTGGTATATGACCAGGTAAAGTAGCATAAAATATTCCCAGCAGGATTGTAAGTTAGACAGCCTATTAGATGGCATAGAGGAGGAAATTTTTGAGTCACGGTGACTATGTACTTTCCTTGACATATTTGTCCCTAGCGATTTGTAAAGCGATAGTCATAGCAGACCTTTTCGTTTCAACCTCCGTGCCGAAAGTGTGGAGTGTTTCCGAATACCTGGGCGGCAAGATAGACCATGGTATGCGTGAAAACCAGGCGTAGGGTCATAGTTGCTAAGCAGACAAGTTGTATCCGACTAGCTATGTTATATTACATTGTAATTGTGAAAACATCTTCGAGAGAATAGTTCGTTAAGGGTTCCTTTCCATGGGTGGACATGCGTGAATATGCATGTCCGAACTATCGATGAAAAATCGCAATATATGTGACATCTGGGGTTCATAATGTAATGAGTGTGAAAACATCTTTAGTCCATGACCAAATATTCCCTTAAAGCGCTAGCTTTCGGCTTCACCCAATCCCAGGTACACATCTGGATGACCGGCAGTAACAATGCGAGAGGTGCTCCTTTATGCCCTAGCCGAACAAATGGGAGCGTGGGGCATAAGCACGAGGGCGAACAACCCATCTTGGCCAAAACTTATGTCATAAAGATGCATATAATGGCGGGGAAAAGGTACTTATGAGGAAAGAACACATATGTGGTGAGCTTGGCCTTGAGAAAATAATAATAAGCTTACGTACAAGAAGGCCCGGGTATTATGGGCGTACATATTTAAGGATGTATGCGCCCGTGGGTGTGTGGTCTAGCCGCACAAAGGCTTTAAAAAGCTCAAAAAGGCGAAAAAGAGAAAAAGTAATGAAAACAAAGGGAGAAGAAGGCGAACAAAGAGTTCGGCTCTAGGCATAGAATCTTGGTCGGCGCGTTCCATGGGTTCGGCTCTAGGTGGTATGCGATGCATCATGCGGCGGTATGCTCCTCGGTGAGAACCGTCAATGATAAAGGACCCTCCCACTTGGGCTTGAGTTTGTCCTTTTCTTCTCTGGCAAGCATAGAACGAGTTCGCCAACATTATAAGTCTTGGCCCGCACTTCTTTGCTTTGATACTGGCGAGCCTGTTGTTGATAAAATGCGGAACGGGCTTTTGCGACGTCGCGCTCCTCCTCCAAGCTATCTAAGTTATCCTGTCGATCAAGCTCGGCCTCTCTCTCTTCATATATGCGCACTCAAGGTGAGTCATGAATAATGTCACAGGGTAATACAACCTCTGCACCGTACACCATAAAGAAGGGTGTGTATCCGGTAGTGCGATTGGGTGTGGTCCGCAGCCCCCAGAGTACAGAGTCGAGCCCCTCAACCCAGTGCTTGTCTGATTCTTTCAAATACCGAACTAGTCTAGGCTTGATGATGGTCATGATAAGACCATTGGCTCGTTCGACTTGACCGTTTGTTTGCGGGTGATAGGCGGGCGTGTCGAGCTTAATGCCCGATTAGCACCAGGTTTTCACCTCGCCGGCTGTGAAATTGGAGCCGTTATCGGTGATGATCTTTGAGTGGGGCGCCATAGCGATGCACAACACGGATATGAAGTCTATCACAGGTCGGCTTGACCGTTTGACTAGTTGGCCTCTATCCATTTAGTGAACTTATCGACCCGATAGATATTTTTCTTATGGCTTCCTCCTTTAAAGTGCGGCCATATCAAGCCCCGGACGCAAAAGGCCAAGTGATGGGGATTGTTTGTAGAGCGGTGGGTGGCATATGGCTTTGGTTGGCGAAAAGTTGGCATCCGACGCAATGTTGGACAAGGTCCTATGCATCTGCTCGGGCCGTCGACCAATAGAAACCTGTACGGAAGGCCTTACTTACAAGGGCCGAGCAGCGGCGTGGTGACCACGAGACCCGGCATGAATTTTAACGAAGGCTGTCGTCCCTCTTCTTGGAGATACATCTTTGAAGTACTCGGTGGCGCTTTTCTTGTAGAGCTCTCCGTCATGGACCTTGTAGGCTTTGGGCGTCGGACAATGTGGCGAGCCTCATTACGATCCTCGGGGAGCTCTAAGCCTATTGAGGTAGGCCAAGAAGGGTTCAGTCCATGGGGCAATGACTGCCATGATAAGATGGGCGATGGTGTTATTTGGTGCATTTGAGCCCCGATGATATCGTTATTTTGTTAAGTGTCTGGGGTATAATCAGATGCAGGTGGAATTGCCACTCTCCCTTGCCACCTGCATTGATGGCTTGAAGAGCTTTTCCAGGAATATGTTAGGCGGGACAGGGTCACGCTTGGCGCCGATGCGAGCAAGGACATCCGCCGCTTGATTACTTTATCGAGCCACATGATGGAACTTGAGCCCTTCGATCCGAGCTGACATTTTGAGAATGGCGTTACGATAGGCCACCATCTTCGGATCTTTGGCGTCGAAGTCTCCATTTATTTGGGATATTGCGAGGTTTGAATCCCCGCGCACCTCCAAGCGTTGTATGCCCAAGGAGACGGCCATCCGAAGACCATGCGATGGGCCTGCGTGTTGACTGCGTTGTTGGAGTCTGTGTATAATATTTGGAGTACGTACTGAACTGTGTCTCCAGTGGGGGATGTTAAGACAACGCCCGCTCCTAAGCCCGCCAGGATTTTGGAGCAATCGAAGTGCATGACCCAGTTTGAATATGTGTCGTACTCTTTAGGGAGTTCGGCCTCTGTCCATTCGGCGACGAAGTCAGCCAGTATTTGGGATTTAATGGCTCGGCGCGGTTTGTATGTTATGTCAAATGGAAGGAGCTCAATGGCCCACTTAGCAATCCAGCCTGTGGCATCGCGGTTGTTTATTATGTCATTCAGTAGTACTTTGGAAGCCACCATGATCGAGCACTCTTGGAAGTAGTGTCACGGCTTCCGGGATGCCATGAAGACCGTGTATGCTATCTTTTGGTAATGAGGGTACCGGGATTTGCATGGTGTGAGGACGGTGGATACATAGTATACCCGGCTTCTGAAGCGGGAATTTGTGTCCATCCTCCTTTACAACTCGACAGCGAACCGCGCTCACCACTTGGTGCGTTGCCGATATGTATAATAGCATGGGTTCCCTGATGTTCGGTGTGGCCAGGATTGGGTTGCTTGCTAGAAGAGCCTTTATTTCTTCCAGTCCGGCCTTAGCCGAATCCGTCCACTCGAAGTGGTCGGTGCGTCGGAGAAGGCGATAGAGTGGCAGTGCTTTTTCTCCTAGTCTGGAGATAAAGCGGCTTAAATCTGCCACACATCCGGCTAGTTTTTGGACCTGTTTAAGGTATGTTGGCGTAGCCAATTGTGACAAGCTTCGGTTTTGGCTGGGTTTGCCAGTTCCTCTCTGGAAGCGATGAAGCCCAGCAGTTTTCAGCGAGGAGCCCGAAAACACACTTTTCGGATTAAGCAATGTCATATATGCGGAGGTTGTCGAATGTGAGATCGGATCGTCTATCAATGACTCGACATGTCTAGTTTTGATGTGGCGTCATCCATATGCTTCAATTGTCTTGCCGATCTGTTTCTCTAGGCATGTTTGAATCATCTCGTTGGTAGGTGGCCCAGCGTTTTTGAGCACGAAAGGGCATAGTGTTGAAGCGAATGGCCCATATGGGTTAATGAATGCCGTTGTGGCAGTCGGACTCCTTCATTTTGATTTGATGGTATCCGGGTATGCGTCGAGAAACATAGTGAATTGTGTCTGCGGTAGCATCGATAATCTGATCGATCACGAGGGAGGGAAGGATCCTTAGGGCAGGCCTTGTTGAGGTCTTTAAAATCGACACATCGGCGCTAAGATTTATCCTTCTTTGGCACCATCACCAGGTTTGCTAGCCAGATCCGGATGATTTATTTCTCTAATGAATCCGGCCTCGATTAACAGCTAGCTCTTCCCAAGGCTTATCGTTTGGGTTCGGAAAAGCGCGCAGTTTTGCTTGACCGGTTTGTATCCCTTTAGTTGTTGGAGAGCGTAGTAATTTCAAAAAAATCCTCGCACACGGGATCATGGTGATGCATAGCAATGAGAGGAGAGTGTTGTCCACGTACCCTCGTGAGACCGAGCGGAAGCGTTATGACAACGCGGTTGATGTAGTAAATGCGTCTTGAGGATCCGACCGATCCAAGTACGAGCATACGGAACCTCCGAGTTACGCACCGTTCAGCTCGATGGCGTCCCACGAACTCCGATCCGGTAGAAGCTTCGAGGAGAGTTCCGTCATCACGACGGCGTGATAGCGGTGATGATGATACTCTTGGCGCGAGGCCGCTAAGCACCGCTATGATATGACCAAGGTGGAATATGGTGGAGGGGGCCTTGCACAGCTGGGAGAGATCAGCAGATCAACTTGTGTGTTCTAGGGTGCCCCCTGCCGATATATAAAGGATCAAGGGGAGGCGGCCGGCCCTGTAGAAGGCGCCGGAGGAGAGTCCTCCTCCTGGTAGAATGGACTCCTTTCCTACTCCTACTAGGAGGAGGAAAGGAAAGAGGAGAAAGGAGAAGGAAGGAGAGGGAGGAAAAGGAGGAAGGGGTTGGCCCCTAGTCCAGTCGGTTTGGGCTGGGGGGTGGCATGCCTCATCTCTTCCACCACTTGGCCCATGAGGGCCCATTACTTCTTCCTCGTATTCCGTAACTCCCGATACCCCGAAAATACCGAATCACTCGGAACCTTTTGGATGTCGAATATAGTCGTCCAATATATCGATCTTTACTTCTCGACCATTTCGAGACTCCTCGTCATTTCCCCGATCTCATACGGGACTCCGTACTACCTTGGTACATTAAATCACATAAACTCATAATACAATCGTCACGAAACTTTAGCGTGCGGACCCTACGGGTTCGAGAACTATGTAGAACATGACCGAGAACCGTCTCCGGCCAATAACCAATAGCGGAACACGGATGCTCATCTTGGCTCCACATATTCTCTGAAGATCTTTATCGGTCGGACCGCATAACAACATACATTGTTCCCTTTGTCATCGGTATGTTACTTGCAGAGATTCGATTGTTGGTATCTCAATACCTAGTTCAATTTCGTTACCAGCAAGTCTCTTTACTCGTTCGTAATACATCATCCTGCAACTAACTCATTAGTTGCAATGCTTACAAGGCTTAAGTGATGTGCATTACCGAGTGGGCGAGAGATACCTCTCCAGACAATTGGAGTGACAAATCCTAATCTCGAAATCGCCAACCCAACAAGTACCTTTGGAGACACTTGTAGAGCACCTTTATAATCACCCGATTCGTTGTGATGTTTGGTAGCACACAAAGTGTTCCTCCGATAAGCAGGAGTTGCATAATCTCATAGTCATAGAAACATGTATAAGTCATGAAGAAAGCAATAGCAACATACTAAATGATCGAGTGCTAAGCTAATGGAATGGGTCAAGTCAATCACATCATTCTCTAATGATGTGATCCCGTTAATCAAATGACAACTCATGTCAATGGCTAGGAAACATAACCATATTTGATCAGCGAGCTAGTCAAGTAGAGGCATACTAGTGACACTATGTTTGTCTATGTATTCACACATGTACTAAGTTTCGGTTAATACAATTCTAGCATGAATAATAAACATTTATCATGATATAAGGAAATAAATAATAACTTTATTATTGCCTCAGGGCATATTTCCTTCAGTCTCCCACTTGCACTAGAGTCAGTAATCTAGTTCACATCACCATGTGATTTAACACCAATAGTTCACATCATCATGTGATTAACACCCATAGTTCACATCGTCTTGTGACCAACACCCAAAGGGTTTACTAGAGTCAATAATCCAGTTCACATTGCTATGTGATTAACACCCAAAGAGTAGTAAGGTGTGATCATGTTTTTCTTGTGAGGAAGTTTAGTCAGCAGGTGCCACATTCATATCCGTATGTATTTTGCAAATTTCTATGTCAACAATGCTCTGCGCGGAGCTACTCTAGCTAATTTCTCCACTTTCAATATGTATCCAGATTGAGACTTAGAGTCATCTGGATCAGTGTCAAACTTGCATCGGCATAACCCTTTACTGACGAACCTTTTGTCACCTTCATAATCGAAACATATCCTTATTCCTCTAAGGATAATTTTGTATTGTCAAGTGATCTACTCCTAGATCACTATTGTACTCCTTGCCAAAATCAGTGTAGGGTATACAATAGATCTGGTACACAGCATGGCATACTTTATAGAACCTATGGCTGAGGCATAGGGAATGACTTTCATTCTCTTTCTATCTTACGCTTTTGATCGGGTTTTGAGTCTTACTCAATTTCACACCTTGTAACACAGGCAAGAACTCTTTCTTTGGTATTCCATTTTGAACTACTTCAAAATCTTGTCAAGGTATGTACTCATTGAAAAAACTTATCAAGCATCTTGATCTATCTCTATAGATCTTGATGCTCAATATATAACAACTTCACGAGGTCTTTCTTTGAAAAACTCCTTTCAAACACTCCTTTATGCTTTGCGAGAATAATTCTACATTATTTCCGATCAACAATATGTCATTCATATACTTATCAGAAATTCTATAGTGCTCCCACTCACTTTCTTGTAAATACGAGGCTTCATAGAAAGTCTATATAAAACTATATGCTTTGATCAACTTATCAAAGCATTCCAACTCGAGATGCTTGCCCAGTCCATAAATGGATCATTTGGAGCTTGCATATTTTGTTAGCACCTTTAGGATTAAAAAACCTACTGGTTGCATCATATACAACTCTTCTTTAATAAATCCATTAAGGAATGCAGTTTTGTTTATCCATTTGCAGATTTCATAAAATCGGCAATTGCTAACATGATTCGGATAGACTTAAGCATAGATCTGGTGAAACTCTCATCGTAGTCAACACCTTGAACTTATCGAAAACCTTTTGCAACAATTCTAGCTTTGTAGATAGTAACACTACTATCAACGTCCGTCTTCCTCTTGAAGATCCATTTATTTTCTATGGCTTGCCGATCATCAAGAACAAGTCAACCAAAATCCACACTTTGTTCTCATACATGGATCCCATCTCAGATTTCATGGCCTCAAGCCATTTCGCGAATCTGGGCTCATCATCGCTTCCTCATAGTTAGTAGGTTCATCATGGTCAAGTAACATGACCTCGAACAGGATTACCGTACCACTCTGTGCGGATCTCACTCTGGTAGACCTATAAGGTTCGGTAGTAACTTGATCTGAAGTAACATGATCATCATCATTAGCTTCCTCACTAATTGGTGTAGGAGTCACACGAACAAATTTACGTGATGAACTACTTTCCAATAAGGGAGCAGGTATAGTTACCTCATCAAGTTCTACTTTCCTCCCACTCACTTCTTTGAGAGAAACTCCTTCTCTTAGAAAGGATCCATTCTTAACAACGAATATCTTGCCTTCGGATCTTTGATAGAAGGTGTACTTATGATAACTTTTGGGTATCCTATGAAGATGCACCTTTTATGATTTGGGTTTGAGCTTATCGAGGATGAAACTTTTCACATAAGCATCGCAACCCCAAACTTTAAGAAACAACAACTTAGGTTTCTTGCCAAACCATAGTTCATACGGTGTCATCTCAGCGGTTTAGATGGTGCCCTATTTAACGTGAATGCAGTTGTCTCTAATGCATAAACCCAAAGCGATAGTGGTAGATCGGTAAGAGACATCATAGATCGCACCATATATAATAAAAATGCAGTTATGACGTTTGGACACACCATTACCTTTGTGGTGTTCGGTGGCGTCGATAGTGAAACTATTTCACATTGTTTTAAGCTGAAGGCCAAACTTCGTAACTCAAATATTTTACCTCTACGGTCATATCGTAGAAACTTTTATTTTCTTATTACGATGATTCTCCACTTCACTCTGAAATTCTTTGAACTTTTCAAATGTTTAGGACTTGTGTTTCATCAAGTAGATATACCCATATCTGCTCAAATCATCTGTGAAGGTTAGAAAATAATGATACCTCCTTGACCTCAACACTCATCGGATCGCATACATCGGTATGTATTATTTCCAATAAGTCAGTTGCTCGCTCCTTTGTTCGAAAGCGGAGTCTTAGTCATCTTGCCCATAAGGCATGGTTACATAAGCATCAAGTGATTCCAAAAGTCCATCAGCATGGAGTTTCTTCATCGCTTTACACCAATATGACCTGAGCGGCGATTGCCACAAATAAGTTGCACTATCATTATTAACTTTGCATCTTTTGGCTTCAATATTATGAAAATGTGTATCACCACGATCGAGATCCAACAAACCATTTTCATTGGGTGTATGACCATAGAAGGTTTTATTCATGTAAACAGAACAACAGTTATTCTCTAACTTACATGAATAACCGTATTGCAATAAACATGATCCAATCATATTCATGCTCAAAGCAAACACTAAATAACATTTATTTTAGGTTCAACACTAATCCCGAAAGTATAGGGGTGTGCGATGATGATCATATCAATCTTGGAACCACTTCAAATACATCGTCACTTCACCCTTAACTAGTCTCTGTTCATTACGCAACTCCGTTTGAGTTACTACTCTTAGCAAGAACGGTATCAAATACCTAGGGGTTGCTATAAACACTAGTAAAGTACACATCAATAACATGTACATCAAATATAGCTTTGTTCACTTTGCCATCCTTCTTATCCAACAAATACTTGGGGCAGTTCCGCTTCCTTGACCAGTCCCTTTGCGATAAAGCACTTCGGTCTCAAGCTTAGGTCGGACTTGGGCTTCTTCGGTTGAGCAACAACTTGCTTGCCGTTCTTCTTGAAGTTCCCCTTCTTCCCTTCGCCCTTTTATTGAAACTAGTGGTCTTGTTAACCATCAACACTTGATTTTTTTTCTTGATTTCTACCTTCGTCGATTTCAGCATCATGAAGAGCTTGGGATTACTTTCGTCATCCCTTGCATATTATAGTTCATCACAGTTCTACTAACTTGGTGATGGTGACTAGAAGAATTACATCAATCACTATTTTATCTGAAAGATTAACTCCCACTTGATTCAGCGATTGTAGTACCGGACAATCGAGCACATGCTCCTTTGCTTGAGCTATTCTCCTCCATCTTTTAGCTATAGAACTTGTTGGAACTTCATATCTCTCAACTCGGGTATTTTCTTGAAATATTAACTTCCACTCTGGAACATCTCATATGGTCCATGATGTTCAAAACATCTTTGAAGTCCCGATTCTAAGCCGTTAAGCATGGTGCACTAAACTATCAAGTAGTCATCATATTGAGCTAGCCAAACGTTCATAACGTCTGCATCTGCTCCTGCAATAGGTCTGTCACCTAGCGGTGCATCAAGGAGTCCGCATCATTGCACATCTTTCAACTTAGTTTTCTCTAGGAACATATAAAAATTAAACTGGGAGCAACATCATGAGCTATTGATCTACAACATTATTTGCAAAATACTATCAGGACTAAGTTCATGATAAATTAAAGTCCAATTAATCATATTACTTAATAACTCCCACTTGGATAGACATCCCTCTAATCCTCTAAGTGATCACGTGATACAAATCAACTAAACCATGTCCGATCATCACGTGAGATGGAGTAGTTTCAATGGTGAACATCACTATGTTGATCATATCTACTATATGATTCACGCTTGACCTTTACATCTCGGTGTTAGAGGCCATATCATTTATATGCTAGGCTCGTCAAGTTTAACTTTGAGTATTCGCGTGTGCAACTGTTTTGCACCATTGTATTTGAGCGTAGAGCCTATCACACCGATCATCACGTGGTGCCTCGTACGAAGAACTTTACAGTGGTGCATACTCGGGAGAACACTTATACCTTGATAATTTATTGAGAGATCATCTTATAATGCTACCGTCGAACTAAGCAAAATAAGATGTATAAAAGATAAACATCACATGCAATCAAAATATGTGACATGATATGGCCATGATCATCTTGCCTTTGATCTCCATCTCCAAAGTACGTCATGATCTTTATAAATCACGGCATGACACCATGATCTCCATCATCTTGATCTATATCAATGTGTCGTCACATGGTTGTCTCGCCAACTATTGCTCTTGCAACTATTGCTATCGCATAGCGATAAAGTAAAAGCAATTATTTGGCGCTTGCATTTTATGCAATAAAGAGACATCCATAAGGCTTACGCGATTGCCGATAACTTCGGTTACAAAACATGATCATCTCATACAATAAAATTTAGCATCATGTCTTAACCATATCACATCACAACATGCCTGCAAAAACAAGTTAGGCGTCCTCTACTTTGTTGTTGCAAGTTTTACGTGGCTGCTACGGGTGAGCAAGAACCGTTCTTACCTACACATCAAAACCACAATGATAGTTTGTCAAGATGGTGCTGTTTAACCTTCTTGAGGGCAGGGCGTAGCCAAACTTCAGTTCAACTAAAGTTGGGAAAGCGACACCCTTGACCCACAATGTGCAAAACACGTCGGTAGAACCGGTCTTGCGTAGCGTCAGCGTAATGTCGGTCCGGGCGCTTCATCCAACAATACCGCCCGAACCAAAGTATGACATCTTTGGTAGCGATATGACTTCTATCGCCCATAACTCACTTGTGTTCTACTCGTGCATATGACATATACACATAAAACCGAGGCTCGATACCACTATTAGAGCGTAGTAATTTGAAAAAAATCCTATGCACACAGGATCATGGTGATGCATAGCAATGAGAGGGAGAGTGTTGTCCACGTACCCTCGTAGCCAAAGCAGGCGTTATGACAACGCGGTTGATGTAGTCGTACATCTTGAGGATTCGACCGATCCAAGTACGAGCATACGGCACCTCCAAGTTACGCACACGTTGGTCGATGGCGTCCCACGAACTCGATCCAGCGAGCTTGGAGGAGAGTTTACGTCGATGATAGCAGTGATGATGATGCTACCCGACGCGGGAGCCGCCTAAGCACCGCTATGGTATGACCGAGGTGGAATATGGTGGAGGGGGCACCGCTGCGGTGGGAGAGATCAGCAGATCAACTTGTGTGTTCTAGGGTGCACGAGGGAGTTAGGACTAGGGGTGTCAGGATAGCGAACTATCATCATCGGCGGACTCCAAGACTATGAAGATACAAGATTGAAGACTTAGTCCCGTGTCCGGATGGGACTTTCCTTGGCGTGGAAGGCAAGCTTGGCGTCTGGATATGTAGATCTCCTACCATTGTAACCGACTCTGTTAACCCTAACCCTATCCGATGTCTATATAAACGGAGGGTTTTAGTGCGTGGGGCGAACAATAATCATACCATAGGCTAGCTTCTAGGGTTTAGCCTCTTTGATCTCGTGGTAGATCCACTCTTGTAACACACATCATCAATATTAATCTAGCGGGGCGTGGGTTTTACCTCCATCAAGAGGGCCGAACCTGGGTAAAACATCGTGTCCCTTGTCTCCTATTACCATCCGCCTAGGCGCTGCGATTCGGGACCCCTACCGAGATCGCGCGGTTTGACACCGACATTGGTGCTTTCATTGAGAGTTCCTACGTAGCGTCACCGATAGGCTCGATGGCTCCTTTGATCATCAACAACGGCAGCGGTCGGTGAGACTTTTCTCCCGGACAGATCTTCGTGTTCGGCGGCTTTGCACTGGGCCAATTAAGCAGCCATCTGAAGCGGTCAGCTTCGCCCTGGCCGTCGGGTTAGATTTGGAAGTTTAAGCTATCGGCCGATATCGCGGAGACTTGATCTTGACCGGATTCGAGCCGCAACCAAGCGTCGCCTTGTCTCGATGGGCATGATCTGGCTCTGCGGCGAGCGGTGCCACAGAGGCGCACGAAATCCGCTCCGACCCTTAATCCGGGCGGATTCCCCGATCGAGGGCAGTGGTTGGACACCGCCTCGGGGCTTTAATCTCTGGCGTCGGGCGAACTCTATCCTGTCGCTGCGAAGACCTCGACTCCATGGTGCGGACTCCTCTCGGGACTCCGAACCCTCCAGCGCCCTTGCCAATCGAATCGATTGGGCGCCCGTCATGGAGTTCACTACCGCGGACATCTTTCGGCACTCGCCCTTTGGCGACATCCTGAATTCACTAAAGTCTCTCTCTTTATCCGGAGAGCCTGGCGGATTACGGTCGGGAAGGATGGGATGGAGACGGCGAAGAAATTCGCGCCCACCACCAACCACTTACGTGGCAGTCGGCGATCTAACCGACATGCTGAACTACGACTCCGAAGAAATCGGCGGTATGGGCGGCGATGCGGAGGCGACCAAGACCAGCGCCTCGAGGGCCTTTGGAAGGCCACCTCGTCATCGACATATACATGGTGGACATCCCAAAAGATGGGAGCAGCGATGGAACAACGGAGGATGACCCTCCAAGCAGCCCAAGCACGGCGTCGGTGGCGCCGCTCTAAATCCACAGCAAGAATGAAGATTCGGCACGGAGATAACAATACACCGGACGGATGCGAAGACAATCCCTCCGGCAAGATCCAGTAGCGGGAGGATGGAGCGCCAGACCCTCAAGAGAGGCGGCGAGAAGAAGAGTGAGAGGATTATATGCCTCCCTCAGAAGGCGAAGCAAGCCTCGGCGATAATGAATCGTCGTGCACGAGGATCTGTCGAACAAGAGCGTTTTAGGCGCGGGCTTATAGCCACGGCGAACAGCCTCAAGAAAAAGCAGCAACGACTTAGAGCTGATCGGGATCGCTAGCCGGCGGATGGTTTGAAGTCCTCGCGGCGAAGAGCATGAGCTCGAGCGCCCCTCAAAAGCTACCCTAAGCGCAAGTTGCTCCCGATTAGAGGAGGCTTACGAACCCGCATCACCGGGGAGACAATACGGCTGACCGACCACCCGTGGTCGCGACGGAAGGCCTCTAGGCCCTTCACTAGAACCGTACCCGGCATCGCTCAAAAAGCACCGCGGCCAAAGGGAACACTCCGGACTGCGAGATATATTGGAGGACAAGGCAAGACAATCAAGATCGATCTATGGATCGGCGTGGGCGCCCACGATGCGTGGCGACAACCGTCGCGCGGACCACGATAAGTCCGGCCGGGCGAACAAAACCGACAAAGCTCTTTTGAGCTCCGTCGTGATATCGCCCGATCTGAGCGCGCATGCCCACTATGCTTCCGAGACGAAGTAATGGATCATCAAATCCCGAAGGTTTAAACGATCAATATTGAATCCTATGATGGCTGGCAGACCCGCGGTTTGGATGAAGACTATCTCCTTCACATCCACATGGCCCGCGGTGGCGATCTTCACGCCATCAAGTACCTCCCCTCAAGCTTAAGGACCAGCCCGGCATTGGCTCAACAGCTTGCCGGCGAGTCAATTGGGGCTGGGAGGACACTGGAAGCCGCATTCCTCAATAACTTCCGGGGCACTTGTATGCGACCACCGACGCCGATGACCTAAGCCACATAATTCAGCAGCAGGCGAATCGGCGGACAATTACGGACCACGGTTCCTAACCAAGAAAAACCAAATCGTCAAGCTAATGGGATCACGGAGGCCCTCGCGACCTTCAAGCATAACATCCGTGATGAGTGGCTTGCCGGCACCTAAGGCAGGAAAAGCCAAAATCCATGGCAGCCCTCATCACTCATGACCCGCCTGCGCGGGTGAGGACTATTGGCTAACGCAGCAACAACCTCGGCAAAAATTCTGGCAGTCCGGACTTCAAGGACCGAAATGGCAGGCCGTGTCGTAACAAAAACAAAGCGCCGCGTGCTTGGCGACAATATTGAGATCTGGCGGTCAATGCGGATTGAGGCTCTAAACCGGTCAGCGGAAAAAGCCATTCAAAGAACTACTCGGGTCCGTCAATTTGGACGAATACTCGACCGCTTGTGCGGATACGGCACCCTGAAAACCAGCTAACCACACCAGCAGGGACTGTTGGGTATTCAAGCGGGAGGCAAGTTAATTGCGAAAACAATGACAAGGGCTGCATAGCGATGGCGAGGCGAGACCCAACCGCCCGAACAATAAAGGACGAAGGTTTCCCCCACAGTGCGGACGGTGAACATGATATCATAGCGCACATACCCAAAAGGGGCGAGCGTGCACTCGAGGATGTCTATGTGATGGAGCAGTTGCCCAGTTCAATCCATGGTCCTCTGCCCGATCACTTTTGACCGAAGGACCACCCACCGGCATCGCCCACGGCGGATTCGCCGCACTGGTCTTAGACCCAATCGTCGATGGATTTCACCTAACGAGTC
>JAHIAM010003348.1:0-77841 GCA_021605205.1 Aegilops longissima
TATTTGGGTACTACGGTGTATGCCTCGACAATCGACACGAATGGACTGATGCATGTCCACAGGTAGGGTGCGATAGTCAAAAGGTGTAGCCAGCTTCACCTTGTCTGCTGGCTTCTCCTCGTTACTGCGAGTTGTGAGGACACACCAAAAAGTAGTGCTAGTCCATACTCCCTCCTTTAAGTTAATGTAAGCTTAATCTTTTGGGGGTAAATAGAGAAGCTTTATTCATATATAAGCATTCTTGAGACGATCAGTGAAGACCTTTGGTCACTAAGGCGAGGTACCCATAAAAAAAAAGTAGTAAGCGAGGTGTTTCATCAAGCCGGCTCGGCCACATTCAAAGTGCAATATAGTTATTACATACGAAGATCTTGCCGCAAAGTTTGCTGACCTATTTACATCTTTGAATAACAAAAAGAGGAAATATTACAGGCACTACTATTTGTAGCAGGATATGAGCCAGAATTAAAAGCGAGAATTGTGGCGAGTGTTCCATGCAATCAACTTCCATTATCACATCGAGAACCCTCGAAGAGAACCAAATGTGTTGAAGATTGCTTTATCACATTTTAAAATTATAATAAGGTTCGGGCGGCTCCTCCATCCGGTTCCTAATACTAGTATAGTATACTTACGTGCCTTTATAGACTATATTAGTAGTACTAGTACTAGTAAACTTTACTGGCTTGTGTAAGCCTATTAGGAAGTCGAACAATAGTAGCACTAGTAGTATAGTGTATACTTACGACAATCGACACGAATTAAGCGTTGCCTACGTCCACGCTTTGACGAGGAAGCGCTTGCATTAGTCAAAAGTTTCTCCTTGTCCTACTGCGAGCCACAGCAGCATAAGTAATGCTAGTCCATCTTACCTCCTCTCCGAGTTAATATGGATTAATTTCAAACAAGATAAATACTTTATGCATCCTTTGTATACTTGTAATAATCTGATCGATGGACTTCATAATCGCTCATTGGGCTCAATATATATATTTTCCGGTGTTTATCGGTCACTAGCTCACCCGACTGAGTATGTGTGTGCATGCACGTGTAGGTTGAGCACTTAATGACCGTGTGTGTTCAATCATGTGCTCGGACATGCATGCATTAGAGGCGTCGTAGCGATTTTTGCGTCCATGTATACGTGTAGCTGTTGCATACACGTGGGGAGTATGTGTAGGGGCCACTAAGGGAGCGAGTCAAATCACCTATAAGTTAGTCGGAAGAAGCAACCATCATTTCACTCTTGACCAACGTACGTCGCAATATAAAATGGTTGATATGGAGAAAAAAAGCACTATATATACACTAGCAGGAGCCTAAGCTACAAGCACGCCTACTAAGGTTGCTCTCTTCACAAGCATAGAGACAGGCACTGATCCCTATTTGAGGATAGGAACAATGTTCTCGTGAGCCGCGATGCGACATCGGCGAGGAGAAAACCCACGATCGGTGCATCCCAATCGGGGAGTCACCAGCGGTATGGGCGATGCAGCGTCAGCATCGCCTTCTAGCACTACTGTTGCGTCCCGAGGTAGTCCATCTTCCTTTTGGAGCGGCTTTGCTCCACTGCAGTAGCTCCATCTCCATGTCGATCTTTCTCTACTTCTACTGCTTCTACTTGTGATGAGTTTATGTCTCATGAACTAGTGCCGATGCTATTATTCTAATCACACTTCTTCATATCTTTTGCCATCGAGGATGCTCAGGTCGATTTTTAGTGGGCGCAAAAAGCATCGTATGATCAGAAGTGCCGACCGTCTTTCCTTTAAGTTCTACCTAGCCGGGGAATTAAATCATGTTTAGGGTTTAGGGTTTAAGTCGTATTGACCCCATCGTTGGTTTTCTTTGTTACGCTCTCTCACAACTTTTTCTTTAGTTGTGAAGTAAATATTAGCTACGATACATGAATCATTGAGATGCATTGACATGCGTGTTAGTTTTCCTTTGTATTTGATGGAATGTTTGTAGCAGGCAACCTTGGAATAGGAATGAAAATGGAGTGGAAAGTTTCATTTTTAGGAGAAAAATGGTAGCGAGGCCAAAACCAACATTTAAATCAAATGCATAGTGTTATTGTCTCACCCTCCTCCATGGCTCGACCCACACGGTGCTTCGGCATGCCACTCATACATGAACCGGTATCGATAACTTTCTGCACAGCTTGTCGATGGATCGCTTTCATGAATACTACTAGCACTCTTTGGAAGAGATTGGCCAGTTGGGGGAGGACAGCTAGCTGTATACGGAGTCCCAGAACTTTTTACATGCATGTTTGCCAGCGGCTATTGCGACCTTTGAGCGAGGGCAGCCCGCGTCGCACTGAGGCAGTGCGGCGGCGCTCTCTCGGCAAGCGTGCAGCTTCAATGCGGCGCCCAGTGAAGATCGCGTCCGCTCTGGCGGGCATGAATGCGGCACGGCGACCGTTTGGGCGCACCGTTTGGAGAAAGCTGACCTGTGGGCCTACTAAGTTGGAAGCGTACCAAGGCTTTGTCAACAGTCAATATAAGCGATTCTAGCCTTGGTGGCAGTATGATGTTCATCCAACGGCGTGATGCTTCTTCAGCCTATGATCTACGCAGGTCCCGGCCGCCCAAAAGCAGCGGCCGATTAAATGTGGCCTACTCCACCCTCCGTGGCGGGTCTGTCTTGCCCGCTGAACCTCACCGCCCCCATACTACTCCATATTTGCCGGACCATTCCTCCACTCACCCACACCTGTTATTCTGCGGCGATGGCGGCCTCACGCAGGCGAACCGGTGAACCTCGTACTCCTCTCAGCGGGCTTCCTGCTGCATCTTCCCGGCTCGCGTCGTCCCCTTCCTGAGCCTCGCTGTCGTCCACCACCACAATTGCTCTCGGCGCGGCGTGGTCAACGTGGTTAACAGCGGACTTCCATCGGAAAATCTTTGTACGTGGAAGGTGACAGCTGGGTCCCGATCGAGCCATAACAAGTGCCTCCCTATTACGCAAAATAATTATTCCTCCACGACAGCGAGGGACCCACAGACGGGCCACCTTATTTGTCCGAAAAACATTTCCCCCTGATTGCTTGGACCCAGCGGACGAACCGTTGCGGGATTTGGAAACGTTCCCCATTTGTCAGCTCGGACCCACGGAAGTGCCTCTTTATTACGCACAAAAAAATAATACTCCCTGCTAGCTGGGACTCACCTTAGTGGGAAGGTGACTTGTGGGCACTGCTAAGTTGGCGGGGGGCGGAGGGCTTTGTCAACAGTCAATATGAAACGATTCTAGCTCGGTGGCCGTCGATGTCCATCCAGCGGCCGTGATCTTCTTCAACCTCTGGTCTTCTTGCTCCAGTCACCAAAAGCAGTGCCGGTCGTGCACGCTGCTGCTGCCTCCGTGGCGGCTGTCTTTGTGGATGATCCTCTCCGCCCTACTATTCCACCTTAGGCCGGAGCCTGCGCGACGGGCAGCCTCACACCGCCAGCGAGCGAGTGAATACTCATACTCCTCTCCGCGTGGGCATCCTTTGCCGGCGTCTTCACCGGCTCAGCGTCGTCCCTTCCTGGGCCTGTGCGTCGTCCGCCCGCCCTGGTGCTCTCGGCCGCGGCATGGTCGATCAACATAATCGAGCGACTTCCGTCGGGCGTGGAGTATACGTCGAGAGCCGACGAGTGGATCCACGGCCGCAGACAGAAGTATCTCCTTAATGCGGAAAATAATAGTTCCTCCACACGACAGCGAGGACCCACGGACGGGACCCCGTATATTTTGCGAGAAAAAAGCGTTTCCCTCGGCTGCTGGGACCCACCACTACATCTTCTCATGCAAGGAAGTGCGTCCGGGCAAAAAAAAACAAAGCGATTTGCCCCACGACTGCTGGGACCCACCAGCTCGTCTTCGCGAGGCAAGGAAGTGGCACAACAGTCGGGACACCTATGAGTCGAAGCGTCGCACGTGGTGTTGTCGTGCAATTAGCGATTGTATGCGTACATCTTGGTCGATGTAGGCGCGCGTATTAAATGTAGTGAGGCGGCGCCGCGTGTGCGATGATGTGCGCGCACTTAGCATGCGTACCGTCACGTCTGGCGGGTGCAAGAAAGAAATCTGTACGCGTCATGTACATGCGGAACGGGGTCTCGAGCGCCCTACTCGAACTTATCACGTGCATGGCTACGAGTCGTAGCGGGCTTGACGCCGATAAATGCGTCTGTTCATAGAGAACCAACCGGCTGGGTCGAGAGCGGAATGCGTGGTCGTGTTCATCGGGGAGGCTTGGGACGGAACATCGCGATAGGAGCGAGGCTGGCGTGCCGCTGGCGGAGGAAAGCGGGCCTCTCGTTTGGAATGGGGTCTGTTGATCGGGAGGGTGTAACCTACAGAGCGGAAGAAGCGGGCGTCCTCTGGTCGAAGCAGAGTCTATTGATCGGGAGGGTGTGGCATACCGCCAAAAGCGGAGAAGCGGACCTCCTGATCAAGCAGAAGTCCTGTTGATGGGGAGGGTGTGGCGTGCCGCCAGCAGATGAAAGCGGACTTGTGTTGGGCGCTACAGTCAAGCAGGTGTCCTATTCGCCGGGAGGGTGTGGCGTACCGCAAAAGCAGGACTCCACGGGATCTTTTCATCTCCACCGTCGACCTCCTCCAGCCTCCCAGGTTCCCGTCGACCTCCTCCGCCCTCACAAGCTCCTGTTCATCCAGCCTTGACAGCAGCGCTCTTGCAGCTCTTGTTCAACCACCTCCCACAGGCACCCCTCCACAGTCTCTTGTTCATCCGAGCCTCCACACCACAGAGGGTCTTGTTCAACTCACCCCTCCAGGCCACCCCTCCGTCGTCTCATTCATCCGACCCCTCCACACCACAGCGGTCCTGTTCATCCAGGAAACGCCACCCTCCTGTTCATCCAACCCCCCCCACCCCCTAGCACTCCTTTGTTCATCCAATCGATCAGCTTGAGTTAGCGGCATTAGCGAAGAATCGCTCCATCCGGGTTCGATTAACGACCATCGATCGATAGCTTCCGGAGTTCGATAGCAGCGTAACTGCGGTCTGTTCCGCTCGGGTTGATTAGAAGCCCAACGCCTCGCTTCGGAGTTCAGATTGAGGCCAGCGCCTCGCACTGCAGCGTGTCACGTGCTGAGGAAAGCGCGCGCTCCTTTCGGCCCCGGACCTCCCACCATAACGGCAACTCCCGAAAGTTTCCTCCCCTACGCTTCTACCACGAGGTTTTTCCGTCATGGGCCAGCCCAAAGAATGTCATGCAGCTGCGTCTCCGGCCCCGCCCAGAATGACCCATTTACATCAAGATTTTTGTCATAGAGTAAGGCCCACCACATCTATGATGATGCAAGGGTTTTGTCACAATGCTCGTCATAGAAGTGTCATATGTATGTGTAAGTGCATCTAGTACCACCCCTAGTTGGTTTTGGAGTATTGACGACAAATGTAGTTGAGGACTAATGCGTTTGTGAGAATTGCGAGGATACTTGGTGGTGTCCCCCATTGATTCGGTTTACCTACGGAGATGACCCTAAAAATGTATGAAGACATTGGCGACAATGGTGGTATGTGAAGATATTCACATTGAAGACTATGACATGAGAAGACATTGAGTGAAGACTATGGGCAGCGTAGGCTGTTGTTGTTTCCTTTTCTTCTTTGTTGAGTCATAGGAACCACCGTCTTGATTAAGTGGGGTCCAAGTGATCATAGTCGAAATGGTGAAGTGATGCTCAACCCAAATCCTATGTCTTGAGCGAAGACAATGAAATGAAACTTATCGAGGCTGGATGAGTCGACTTTGCTTGTAGCCCAAGTAAAGTTGCCGTTGTGTTTTGAAAAATGACCGTTGGAACATGTGTCAATTCCTTAGTGACCCAGGGTCATTTCGGACATATCAGGTCGGGTTGCCTAGTGGCTATAAATAGCCACCCTACACCATAAATTGGTGGCTGCTCGGAGTTAGTACCGCGGCTTTTGTGGTTTGAGGCAACCCACCTCGAAGCCTTTGAGAGAGAGAAATCCTTGCGAGACAAAGCCCAAACACCAGAGCCAAAAGTGGCAAACATCATGAAGTCTTTACATGCATGTGACACGAAGACTTATTACACTTGAGGGCGTGTGATCCTCCGGCCCGGTTAGGCGTCGCGTTCTGAGCATCCAAGAGTCATTGTGGATTCTTGGTGAGCATGCTGTCATGAAGGTTGAAGTCTACCTTGAAGACTTACCGAGTGATTAGGCGAGGGCTGTGTGTCCTTAGCTCAAGGGAATAAGGTGAAATCGGTCTTGAGTTGAATCTCAGCCTCCCTAACCCGGATGTCACGATTGTCACTGCAGCTGGAACTAATCAACAAATCATGTGTCTTCAACAAGTGGTGGTTCTATCTTCTCCCTCTCCTTACTTAGAGTTTGTCTTCCATTGAAGTCATTGCCTATCTATCATACCTATTTGACTTCATTTGCTTGACTACTTTTGTTGATTGGCTTCTCACTATCTTCCATCTTGATCCTTACTACCTAGTTGCTATTAGTCTTGTACTTTCACGTTATTGCATACTTGACTATGGTTTTCTTGTTGTGGTTTACCTTCATTTGCATATCAATTAGGTCATTTCTATTGTTTGTCTTTGAAACATCCGTGTTTTGAAGACTTTCCTAAAATAGCCCATTCACCCCCCTCTAGTCGATAATTAGCACTTTCAATTGGTATCGAGCAAAGTACTCCCTTGTTACGTGTGATTCAGGTTTAACCACCTAGGTTTTAGCTATATCATTGCGGGGATAATCAAAGTCTCCGCTGCTTGCCCGTGTTCGATGGGCCGACTATCCCTCTTGGAAGAATAAGATGCGCATGCATCTTGAAGCCGATGATGTCGACCTGCGGTATGTCGTCAAGCAGGCGTTCCCAAATCTGGTGAAGGTGTCACCCTGCTGATGTCAACAAGTTCATTCAACTGGACTCTCTTGCAAAGAACATCATCTATGGTCATCGACCAAAGAGACGAGTATGGCGTGTGAGTGCTTTCTGAAGCGTCGAAGCTAGTGCGGGATGGCTATCCAAGGTCCAGCGAAGGCGTCTCAACAGGAGATCAAAGGATCGGTGTTCTTCGCAGCCTCTTCAACAGCTTCAAGAAAGCGACAATGAAAATGTCCAGCTCACGTTTGATCGCCCTCTTGACATCACAAATGAGCTTCATGCTCTCGGTATCCTTGAGATCACCAAGCATGAAATCGTCGAGACACTCTGAGAATCACTTGACAGCTCTTTTGACACCCTTGCCCTCATGATACAAGGCATACGACTTCAAGACACTCGATCAAATCGATATGCTTGAGAGGCTCAACACACATGAGTTCCGTTTACGAGAAAAGAGATATCTATGGTCCCAACTATGGCGAGAACGGCGCGCTGAAGGCAAAAGTTGTTTCCTCATCGAAGAAAAGAATCATTGCGGTTACGATGATCCACGAAGACATTGGAAAGGAACTTGCTATGCTTGTGAAGAAGTTCGAGAAGTTCACTAGGAAGAAGGGCTTGAGAAGTCTTCACGATCCAGCTCAAGAAATGATGAAGCTTCCACTCATGACTACAAAGAGAGAACTGTCACAAGTGCAAGAAAAGCTGGACACTATATCTACAGTGTCCACGATGGGACTATGAGAAGAAGAAGAAGAAGAGCAAGGAATATGATTCTAATGACAAGAAGAAGAAGAAATCTTCAAAGTCTTCTTCCAAGTCCTCATCAAAGTCTTCATCTCATAAGAAGAGCTCATCTGGCAAGGCTCGTGCTTTTTGTTGGCAAGGAAATGGATTGGAGGAGATGCCATACGAGGAGGTGGAGGTGGAGTGCGAAGAGAGTCCGACCTGGCGTTGCAAGTCCGGCTTTAGCCACAGCCTATGTTGCCAAGTCCATCTTCAACCAGAAGACAATGACTTCCACTGTAGCTGAAGTGATGACGAGGGCGACCACTGCTCCACCCTCTTTGCTTCATGGCCGCATGGTGCCAAGGTAAAATCACGTGATGCTTACTTTCAAACATCAAGTGAAGATGACTCGATTGTGAATCTAAACCCAGCTACAAAACACTTGCTAAAATTGCAACCGAACAACAAAGAGCTATGGAACATACTCAAAACTGTTGAACAAAAGCGATGACATGTTGGATGCCAGCGGAAATGACACGTTCACGGTCCTTAGTTGAAGACATTAAAAATCTTCATGCTAAGTACCAAGAACTTGAAAATGCGTCATAAAGCGCTCTCAACTACTCATGAAAAGCTCTCCTATGATTATCTTCAAAGGAAGCAAGAGCTTGAGAAATTGAGAAGGACTCATGAAGATCTTCAAAAGAGAGATGAGTCGCCAGCTCAGCAGATCAGTTCACTTTCGGGATGGATTTGAACCACCATGTCTAAAATGTCTTGGCGTGATATCGCTACCTACATTGCTGAATGTTCAACTGCTGCTACTATTGCATTGTCTTCAACTACTAATGTGGTAACTAACCCCTGCGGAGGAGGATACCACGCTATTAGCGATGAAAATGCTAGGTTGAAGACATTGCTTGAAATAGGGATGTATAAAAAGTTTGAAAGGGCATCGGACACTTTGCGATGTCCTCAAAAGCGGATCTTGAACCGAAACCCTAGGAAGAGGGTGTTGGGTTCGAGAGGAAAATGAATGTTGATGGTTCCTCTTTGGAAGCTTTGAGCGGTATCCCAAAACCACATGGGTTGCTGCAAAGGACCTTGATGGATCCATCCACCTTATCTGGCTTTACATGCTAACCCTATTATCATTGATGAATCCTTTGATGCAAACTATAAGCTGTTCAAGAATCAGAATGGTGAAGTGTTTGCGGGTATATTGGTACTAACTGCTGGAATGGACCACCTATGAAGAAGATCAGGGTTTCCAAAAGCTGTCTTGAGAATCTTCCGATGAATGTCATCATGACACCACCACAGGAAGAAGACAAACCCAGACCTAAGGCGTCATATGGTCCAAAGGCTTCATACTGAACGAGGAGGACTCACAGAGTCACCCTAACGCCAATGTTTTGCGAGGAAACCGTACTCAAATTTATGAATATGGAGTGTGTCTTCAAACCGCTATGTTCATAGAACTAAGAACTTTACCTTATTCATATGAGTATCATTCATCTCCTGCAAGGCTATTTGCTAGGGCTCCAAAGCGAGTTCTCGGATCTGCACTTAGACTCATTGCTTCTAAGCCACCCACGAAGATGTGGGTGGTTAAGAAGAATTAACTCTCTTTTTGAGGAAAGGGTCTCGGCCAAAAATCAAAGGCGTCGATGCTATTCTTTGGGGACCTAAAACATCTTGTAGGGCACAAGATCAAATGCCCAAATGGTCTCACTATGTATTTTGTTCTGAATCATTTGCCATTCATCCTATCAGTCTAATAATCTTGATTTAAGCTTCAATAATCCACTTGCTCGTCAAATGTTTATGCTTCACAATGCTCTTGGTGAAGCCTATCCCCTAAGCATCTTGTAGGGTATGACACCTCATGCTTGAGAATGGATTATGGAACGGTGGATGCACTAATCATATATTTGGTGATCGAAAGTCTTCTCATGGACTCAACCTTCGTCCATCAGGACAAGAGTCACATCACATTTCAGCGACATTTGGTAAAAGCAAGGTATTGGGTCTAGTAGTAGAGTTGCAATCTCAAAGGATCAACACATGGATAAAGTGATGCTTGTTGAATCCCTTGGTTTCAACTTGATGTACTGTCAATGCTTTGTGACTTGAACATGATTGTGATATTCGGAAAATATCGTTGCCTTGTACTAATGGAATCGACAAGTCTCTAGTCTTTGAAGGGTATAGGAAAGATGATCTATACATGGTAGATTTCTTAGCAGGTCCACGACTTGCCGTATGTCTTCTTGCAAAGCTTGAGAATCTTGGCTCACGGCATGGGAATTTGGGGCATCTTGGCAGAACTTACACACACTGCCAGAAGAAGCATGTCATAGGCATCGAAGGTGTCAAGTTCAAGAAGGATCATTTGTGTGGTGCCTGCGAGGGTGGAAAGATGACTAGAGCAAAGCACCCTCGAAGACAATCATGATGACATCTCAACCCTTGAGCTGTTACACATGGATTTGTTTGGCCCTACTCATTACTCTACCCTCACAACAAGCGCTTGTCTCTATAAGCCCGTCATTGTTGATGACTACTCAAGATACACATGGGTGCACATAATTCTCTACAAGGCTGAAGTGCAAGATGTCTTGGGCAACCGTATGTCGAGCAATGAACAATTATAGGCGTCAAGATCAAGCATATCGAAGTGATAAGCGACCTTGAATTCAAGAACACCGGACTTGATCTTTATCTGGATACCATGAGAATCACTCATGAGTTCTCACTCCATACACACCTCGGCAAAATGGCATCATGGAGGCAAGAAGCAGAACCCTCATTGAGATGGCTCGAACAATGCTTTCAAAGCAGTACAAGACACCAAGAAAGTTACGGCACGAAGCTATTGATCTGACTTATCACGTCATCAACCATGTTTATATCCATAAGCTTGAACAAAACATCCTATGAGCTCCTTCTTGGCAAGAAGCCAAATGTCGACTACTTGGAGTATTTGGGGCTAAGTGCTTTGGATCAAGGATCCCCATCACAAGTCAAAATTTGAACCCAAAGCTCACGAAGGCTTCATGCTCGATTCTGGAAAGGACTCGCTCTCTCGAGTCTTCAACCTTTATCTCTACAAAATCGTCGAAGCTGTGGGCGTGCGATTTGATGAAACCAATGGTTCACAAAGAGAGTTCACGCCAAGTACACTAAGCGAAGCTCCACCCGGCCAATCTATCAAGCTGATGGAGGCTGGTGAAATCATGCCTTCTGAAGCACAACCTGAAGAGGAACTTATCATTTCTGCACCTAACCAACCAGAAGACAATGCTCAGCCTGAAGACAATCCTCCCAATGATGACAATGATCAGCAAGAGCAAAGTCTTCGTCCAGTTCATCCTCGAGTTGCAAATGAAGTACAGATTGAGAAGATAATCGATAGCATCAATGCACAGTCACTTACTACTGGCTCAAGAGCAACAGCACTAGCAAATTTCTGTGGGCACTTTTCTTTTGTGTCAATATCGAACCCAAGAAAGTTCTTTGAAGCCTTTATGGAACGAGAATGGATTCAAGCTAAAGAAATGTTTAAGAACTTGTTTGGCGTCACGACCTACATAAGCATAACATTATTGGCACAAATGGATATATCGAAACAAGCAAGATGAGCATGGTCAAATAAATTAGAAACAAAGCACGACTTGTGGCTCAAGGATATACTCAAGTTGAAGGAATTGACTTGATGAAACATTTGCTCCTCACAGCTAGGCTTGAAGCTATTAGCATACTACTAGCCTATGCTAACCACCACAACATCTTGCTCTATCAAATGGATGTGAAAGTGCATTTCTCAGCGGCAAGATTGAAAAAAGAAGTATATGTCGCTCAACCACACGGCTTTGAAGATCCAAAACATCACGATATGGTGTACAAGCTAAATAAAGCAACATATGGCCTCAAACAAGCTCCTCGCTTTGGTATGATCTGATCAAAGACTTCGAAGAGCAAAGGCTTCAAACTGGATCCCTTGATCCCACTCTCTCCACGAAGACATATGATGGTGAACTGTTTGTATGCCAAATATATGTGGATGACATTATCTTGGGCTGCAACCACGAAGTATAGTGATGAATTTGGATACATGATGCAAGAACAATATCAGATGTCCATGATGGGAGAGCTCAAGTTCTTCCTTGGTCTTCAAATTAAATCGACAAAGGAATGGCATCTTTATATCTCAAGAAAAATACCTCCAAGATTATGCGAAGTTTGGAATGCAAGAGTGCAAAAGGATACAGCGCGTAATGCGACGAAACACCATACGGGTCCGGCGACAATGGTAAAGTTCGATCAAAGGTATACCGCTCCATGATTGGTTCCTTACTTTACCTATGTGCATCTAGGCAGATATTATGCTTAGTGTTTGCATGTGTGCTTTCGATTCAAAGCGGCACCAAAGGAATCGCATCACTTAGGCGTAGGCGAATTCTTGATATTTGGCTCACACCCCAACACTTTCGGATTATGGTATCCAAAGGGCTCAAAATTTGATTTGGTTGGATTTTGGGATGCTGATTATGCTGGTGACAAGGTGGATCGCAAGTCTACATCGAGGCACATGTCACTTTACGGGCGATCACTTGTCATTGGTCTTCAAAGCGGAAGATGTATCACTCTCAACTGCTGAATCTGAATACATTCTTCTTTGGATCTTCTTTGCTCGGCTTCTATGGATGAAACAAACTCTCAAGGACTATGGCATCAATCTGAAACAAGTACCTCTCTTCTGCGACAACGGCGCCATCAAGATTGCCAACAATCCAGTCCACACTTTCGAACACAAAGCACATTGAAATTAGTCATCATTTTCTCGGGGATCATGTCATGAAGAAAGATATTGACATCATTCCGTCAACCTGAAGAAAGCGGCGGATATCTTCACAAAGCCCTTGGATGAGAAAAGGTTTTGCAAATTCGTTGTGAGCTAAATATCTTGGAATCCTCAAATGTCACTTGATCAAGCACACTTCCTAACACTTATGCATGTTGATGACTTAGATGTGCAACACAGTAGTAGATATCTTCAATCAATGAAGACTTACATTACGAGTGTGAATACATAACGTGGAATTTGACTTGACGCCACGATATTTTGCGCCCGTGTGCAGGTCTAATACTTCCTATCTGATGGGTAACGCCACCACAAATTTCTTTATTTGAAGTGTTTCACTCATGGCGTTATTTCTGCAATATCTTAGCATTTGATTTGTCTTCAACTTCAACCTATCTTCATGATTTTCTTCACTATGTTGATGTGGTTTGTATCGATATATATATATATATATTATATATATATATATATATATATATGATATTTTCCTCAGTGTACCACTATGCATATGTATATGTATCTCCAATATGATAGTGTGTATACTATACAGTGATTAAGTAGTAATATCTATATTGTTATGTGTAGTATGCTCACACTCATATCTCGTCTATTTCATCTAACAATCTCATGTATGATTTTTCATGTAACCTAAAATATATTAGATATGTATATATTATATTAAAATAATAGCATATATACCATGTAGTATATGAGACATAGAGTCTACCACTGGATGATCTATATATATATATATATATATATATATATATATATATATATATATATATATATATATATATATATATATATATATTCTGTCATTTCATATGCTTATATATGTCTTAAGTTGAATCTTTTGAACTAAGTAGATGTGATGGGACCCCAATCTCTCTATGCTTTCTATCTCAAACTCTATCTGTCCAAATCCTATGCATTCTATTGATCGAATGTCTTCTGCGTCCTTGTCGTGAAGACCACAGAGACAAACTTTAAGTCTGTTTTAAATGATTCATCCTTCTTGTTGAAATCCGGAGAATTGGGCGACCATCAAACAAACACTGCAGCGTGGGAGCGTGGGACAACTTCGAGTATGTTGCATGCTTGCCCGTGCCCCTCGGATGTGAACCGCCAGACACTGCGTAGTGCGTTATGCTACACCTCCTTATAAATACATGTCCCCTCGGTAAAGAAGACCTTCTTCCACCTCTCCACCTCGTCAAAACCCTAAGCGCCACCGCTAGCTCTCGACGGCCGGACGACAGCGCTGCTTCTCGCGGCGACTTCTCCGGCGCCGTCCTCCGCGTGACGCATGAACATCGTCATCTCCGCCGCTTGCCGTGGGTGTCCTCCGTCGCCAAGTTAGGAGCGGTGGATTGAAGCGCTCGGCTTCCTTTTCTTCCGTCTAGCAGTTCTTGGAGTGGTAAATATAACTCTATTTTTACCATCTTTTGATCTTCAAGATTCATCCTACTTACCAAAATTGGTTTCTGCCCATACAATGTTAGATCTATTGCATGCATCTCATACTTTGCCTAGTATATTCACTTAAGCTTCACAACTAGTTAGATTCCTCACTTGTACTTATTCACGGATTCATTACAAATCTGGAACCAACTCTCGGCGTATAAGTGAATGTCTTAGCATCATGAGGTCAATGTCTTCAAACTGATTTATCTTCAAAATCTTACGAGAATGCATATGACCTCTTCCCTTCCCTCGCATCTCTAATGCTGTCACAGGTACATGTCCGTGGGAGAATCCCTTAGTTCTCATAGTGCGCATTAGTTTGCAAATTCTTACGACATCAAACTAACTCTCCGAAGCCAGTTCTTGTTTGTCCAGCAAGCGCAAAGCCTTTGAAGCCTTTGAGCGTGTTGAAGCCATTCAGTTTGAAGTTCATGGCTGCAGAATAAATCGATCGGGAAGAGCGGCGAGATAGCGTCGTGGGGAACCTCAAAAGATCGCTGATGACCTGCGAGCTTTACAAGGCAGATCCCGAAGAGAACTACAATCGCGCGAAGGCAGCGAATCCAATGGATTACGTCGATATTGGGCTGAACAATGGATTCAAGTACAATTTACGTGACCCGGAATATCTGCCGAAGAATGCTATCGAAGCCCTTGGGGTGATATTCTCTTCGAGGCCTTCCACCCAAGAACATGGCTGAAGCTATTGCACAGGGTTTCTATCCTTGTATGGTCCGTGGACCTCGGCTGAGAATGCCGACCAACGTCATTGCTTTGGTGTCATGACAATAATCTCTTCAAGCGCAACTTCCAGCATACAAAGGCTTGACCAAGGAAAACAAGAAGTCATTGGGATTAGACTTCAACCACAGTCCCTCTGCTCCCGTCTTGACGGCTCACGTGATCTTTGAACCCAATGTCGCCGGTCCCTTTTCAAACCTTGATGGCCTCATCACTTACATCTTGGTCCAAGGTGCCAAAGTGGATCACTCGATGGTGATGCTGAGTGCAGTGAAGCCCAGCTCCAGCTCTGCTCTGCTCCAAAGCCGCGAAGCAAAGAAAGTCAAGGCTTCAAAGTCATTGCTCCTCCAAAAGCTTCACGTGTGAAGCCAGCTCTTGCACTCTTGAAGCCGATTAGATGCGGTCGAAGATCAATCCGTATCTCCAAGAAGGCGGAGAAGAGAAGAATTTGTCAAGAATCTTTGAAGCGCGCCGACTCCTGCTGCCATTTTCGTGAAGAGCACATTGATCATCGATGATGAAGATCTTGCGGATGATGCTCTTTATCAACTTAACAAGAGCGAAGAAGCGAAAATCTTCAACAATTTGCCTCTCTTTGATGTGGCAATCATCCATCACTTCATTGATGAGTGGTTTGACACCCCAAACATCGACTTTGAAGATGCAACTTCCTATTGGCCTCGGCGTCTCCTTCAATGGAGCCATTGCTTACGAGCTAGCTCTTGCTCAGCGCATTGTTGAGCTGAAGAACAAAATCGACTATGAAAAGCTCAGTTCAAAGAGCATATGGCTGCACTCAGCGTGCAAGATGTCAAAAACTTCAAGGTCATGCTGCCGACCTCAAGAAGCCTTTCTCAAGAAGCGTGAAGAAGCGGGAGGCTCTCGTGGCGCATGAAAGTCTGGGTCGACAAGTGTGTGCTTGCCTACAATGAAATTTGAAGCGCAAGGCTCTTGGCCGTCTGGCATTGACCCCAGAATGGCTGCAAGAGGAAGAAGTCTTCAATGACCAAGCTGCACCTTCAAGGCAGGAAGAACCCGCATAGTCTTCCCAAGCAGCATGGTAGCTCGAAGCCAAAAGGTCGATCGCTTCTAAGCGAGAGAAGAAGGCGAGGGCTGCGCGGTGAAGCGAGAAAAGAAACTTCTGAAGCCTCATCTGCTGCTCCCTCAAGAAGAAGCTTAAGACCAAGAAGAATCGGGCTGCTCCCACAGGCCCTTGGTTGTTGAACCCATTTCGATGGTTCGTCCTGCATCACCAACCCAAGAACTTCATATGACTGTTCATGAGCACTGCTTCCTGGAGGCTCCTGGTGAAGAGATTCAGCAGTTGATCCCATCACTCTGCGAAGACGATAGTCACCATGACAATGTTGAAGATGATGAAGTTCTTCCTCAAATTGAATACAATGTGGTATCATCGCTTTGTTAAGTATGAACAAGCGAAATCATCGGCATTATGTAGTCCTCGGCGCCAATTGCTCGGAGATGCTTCATGGGCTGATCGCCGCAACGAGAAGACTCCCTAGTACTCCCCAACAACAAGACTCCCCAACAACAAGAAGAGGAAGACTTTGAGGCCGGACAACCCCATCTCCAAAGGCGTCGCTTGACATTTCACAGAGCTTCCACAAGGTCAAAGGCCTCAAGTACCTCTCTCGGCGTTCGGAAGGAGAAGTGCACCACCAACCTGTTGCACGTCAAGTGTTTTCAAAGCCACTCCAAGCTGTGAATGTCTCGGTCACGAAGCCAAAGCTCTTTGAAGACAATCCGGCTGCATCAACCGAAGACACCCAAGAAGAAGAAAATGTCCCTACACACATGGTGAAGAAGTTATTCACGATATCAGCGTGCCGTGCAGACCCTCGGCTCCTCAAGTGGAGGTTGAAAACATTGAGCTGCCACCTCCAACACCAATGAAGCCAATGACGTGGTCATGGCTGAAGCAAATGTGGAGCACCACCAAGCTCCTGAAGCCAATGAAGAATATGTGCTGAAGCCAATGAGGCAAGCTGCTCCTGGCTCTGTTGGCAGCTGATACCTCGATTGTTGCCTTTGCTCAGATTCGCCACCAAGGCCCTACACAATTGAGCAAGCATACAACTATGGTCGAGCTAATCATACTAAGATGGCCTGTTACGGTCCCTCCGCCTCATGCCTCACGGTCCTCGGTTTGAATATCATATTGCGCATAGGCCTCGGGTCCAGGCGAAGCCAAGACTGCCAAGGTTTCCGAACCTGCCACCTCTGAGTTCTTTCAATGCAAATGGCTTCAAAGCCCACAACACTTTCTTTGTGAGCAAGAACCCCTACACAAGGCCAAGGATATCATCGACCGTTTACGGAGCTATCGGCAACGAAGCTATTACTCCTGCGTTACATATGATCGAGGAGCATTTTTCCCTCATATCGCCTCGACACTTGAAGCCATTGCGGACTGCCGTGCTTAGAAGAAGCACTTGATTGCTTTTCGTGAAGCAGGTCTGCTGTCTTCGTTCTGGACTGATTCAATTCTGGAATGAAGAACTTGTGCTTCAATTCTATGCTACCCTCCACATCCGTGGCTACTCTGAGAGATCTGAAGACATGGGTTCTCGAGTGGATGATAGGAATGTTCATCATGAAGCCAAAGCTCTTGACGTCATTGAGCTCACAGGCCTACCCACTCCCGGAGAGCTGTTTGAACCTGGTTGTCAACTCCACCGCGATGCACTGGAGAGCATATTTCATAAGCCAGAACCCAACATGAGTCAGATGTTGAGCATGATGAAGCCACTGCCACATGACGCTGAATACCCTCAGGACTTCTTTGTTGATGACCTTGAGTATCTGCCTCGTACAATATATCACATCATCAGGCGAACTCTATGGCCTATCAAAGGGCATTCATCATCTGCAAAACTTGAAGGAGCCATGAAGACATTGGTCTTTTACATCCTCAATGGCATCGACTTCAATACATAGAATTCTTCATCCGACAATTGGCTGCGTCTGGATCGATCTTTTGGTCTGAAATTTTATGCTCCATGGGTCATGCGCCTCATCAAGATGCACTCTGCTATCAACTATCAGCCCTCTTCGCAATCATCGATCTTTCTACGAGAGGTTGATATGTCGATTGAAGCCATATACTGAGCCACCTTAAGCGCCACTTTGTCTTGAGTGTAGATCACCATAGCTTCTCTCAACCCATGGAAGCGTCCAAGCGATATCTCGTGTCTATCCTCATTTGGGAACACTCATTCACTCGCCGTACACTGGCTGAAGCTCTTGAGAGCACTATTGCACAAAGGCCTAGGAAGCGCGCTCGCGTCCTCGAATAACGAGAACTTCTTGTGGCATGAGAAACATGCGTGTAGGTTGAGCACTTAGCGTGACCGTGTGTGTTCCGTCGTGTGCTCGGACATGCATGCATTAGGGCGTCGCAGCGTTTTTGCGTCCATGTGTATGCGTGTAGCTTGTTGCATACGTAGGGGGAGTATGTGTAGGGGCCACTAAGGCAGTCAAATCACTGATAAGTTAGTGGAAGAAGCAACCATCATTTCACTCTTGAATGACGTCGCAATATAAAATGGTTGATATGGAGAAAAACCACTATATATACACTAGCGAGAGCCTAAGCTACAAGCCTGCCTACTAAGTTGCTCTCTTCACAAGCATAGAGCAGCGGGCTGATCCGCGGTGAGGATGGGAACAATGTTCTCGCGAAGGCTGATCGACATCGTGAGGAGAAAACCCACAGTCGGTGCATCTATCGGGGTCACCGCGGTATGGGCGATGCGCGTCCCAACCGCCCTTCTAGCTACAACCGGCGTCGAGTAGTCCATCTTCCTTTTGGACGGCTTGCTCCTTTGCCGTAGCTCCATCTCCATGTCGATCTTTCTCTACTTCTACCGGCTTCTACTTGTGATGAGTTTATGTCTCATGAACTAGTGCGATACTATTATTCTAATCACACTTCTTCAATATCTTTGCCATCGGGGATGCTCAGGTCGATTTTAGTGGAGCGCACAAAAAGCATCGTATGATCAGGGGTGCCGGCCGTCTTTCCTTTAGGTTCTACCTGGCAGTTAAATCATGTTTAGGGTTTGGGTTTAAGTCGTAGTGACCCCATCAGTAGTTTTCTTTCGTACGCTCTCACAACTTTTCTTTAGTTGTGAAGTAAATATTGCTGATCGTGAATCATTGAGATGCATCGGCATGCGTGTTAGTTTTCCTTTGTATTTGATGGAATGTTGTAGCAGGAACGGCTTGGAATAGGAATGAAAATGGAGTGGAAAGTTTCATTTTCGGAGAAAAATGGTAGCGGGCAAAACCAACATTTAAATCACGTCGTCGTGTTAGGTGTCTCACCCTCCTCCGCGGCTCGACCCACGATCGCTCGGCATGCCACTCACCGCAAGCAGTATCGATAACTTTCTGCCGCTTGTCGATGGATCGCACCATGAGTACTACTAGCACTCTTGGAAGAGATTGACGAGTTGGGGAGGACAGCTTCTGTACACGGGTCCCAAGAACTTTTTACATGCATGTTGTAGCGGCTATTGCGACCTTTGAGCGAGGGAGCAGCCCATGCACAGGAAGCGGTGCGCGGCGCTCTCTCGGCGGCGTGGCTTCAATGCAGCGCCGGTGAGAATCGCGTCCGCTCTGGCGAACATGAATGCGGCCTTGACCGTTTAGGCGCACGTTTGGGAGGCTGACACCGTGGGCCTACTAAGTTGGGCGTACCAGGGCTTTGTCAACTTAGTCAATGTAGCGATTCTAACCGGTGACCGTGCCAATGTTCATCAACAGCCGTGGTGCTTCTTCAACCTATGATCTACTTGGTCAGCCGCCCAAGCAGCGCGGTCGTGCGGCCTGCTCACTGCCTCCGTGGCGGCATTTGTCTTTGCCGCGGAGGCCTCCCGCCCCATACTACTCCCATCGCTGGCCAGGCCATTCCTCCACTCACCCACACCCCTGTTGATACGCGGCGATGGCAGCCTCACACCTTGCCGAACAGTGAACCTCGTACTCCTCTCATTGCAGGCTTCCTTCTTGCATCTTCCCGGCTCGCGTCGTCCCCCTTCCCTAGGCCTCGCTGTAGTCCACCACCCGGTGCTCTCGGCGCAGCGTGGTCAGCGTGGTTAACGACGGACTTCCATCGGGAAGAAATCTTGTCACGTGGAGAGGCGGCAATTTGGGTCCACGTCGGCCATAACAAGTGCCTCCTTATTACATAAAATAATTATTCCTCCACAGCGAGAGGGACCCACGGACCAGACACCTTATTTGAAAAAACATTTCCCCCGACTGCTTGGACCCACGGACCAGACACCGTATTTAGGAAACGTTCCCCAGTGTCCGACGGACCCACAGTGCCTCTTTATTACGCACAAAAAATGAATACTCCCCACTGTGGGACTCACCTTGGTGGGAAGCTGACTTGTGGGCCTGCTAAGTTGGCCAGGGACGGAGGGCTTTGTCAACAGTCAATATGAACGATTCTAGCTCCGGTGACGTCACGATGTCCATCAACGGCCGTAGTGCTTCTTCAACCTCGGTCTTGCTCCAGCCACCCAAAGCGGTCTGGTCGTGCCTTTGCTCCTGCCTCCGTGGCGTTGTGCTGCAGGCCTCCCCGCCTACTATTCCCACCTTAGGCCAGGCCTGCGGCGGCAGCCTCACACAGCCCAGGCAGTGAATACTCATACTCCTCTCCAGCGTGGGCATCCACTGCCCGCGTCTTCAGGCTCAGCGTCGTCCCTTCCTAGGCCTGCGCCGTCGTCCGCCGCCCTGGTGCTCTCGGCCTGAGCATGGTCGATCAACATGGTCAAGGAGCGACTTCCGTCGGGCGTGGAGTGTCGTCGAGAGGCGGCAATTTGGGTCCTGACCGCAGCAAGAAGTGCCTCCTTATTACGGAAAATAATGATTCCTCCACTGGCAGGGGGACCCACGGACGGGCCACCGTATTTTGCAGAAAAAAAAGCGTTTCCCTCTGACTGCTGGGACCCACCAGCTACATCTTCTCATGCAAGGAAGTGCGTCCGGGCAAAAAAAAACCGGCGATTTGCCCCACGGCTGCTGGGACCCACCAGCTCGTCTTGAGCAAGGAAGTGCGGCGGTCAGGACCCACCTGGTCGGCGTCGTGGTATTGTCATTCTGGTCGCGTTGTGTCACGTACATGCTGGTGATGTAGGCGGCGCGTAGTAGGCGGCGCGCGTGTCGATGAAGCAGCGCACATAGCATGTACCGCGTGCGTCAGCGGCGGTGCAAAGAAAGAAATCTGACCGCGTGCGTACATACGGGCAGGGTCTCGACGCCTACTCGAGCATTACATGGCTGGGTCGTTAACGAGCTTGCGTCTCGATGCGTGTTCATGGGAGCCAACCGGCTGGGTGGAGCGGAATGCGTGGTCGTGTTCATCAGGAGGGCTTGGAGCCGGAACATGCGATGGGAGCGAGGCCTGGCGTACCGCTGCGGAGAAGCGGGCCTCTCGTTGGAATGGGGTCCTGTTGATCGGAGGGTGTGGCTTACCTGTGAAACGGAAAAGCGGACGTCCTACGGTAAAGCAAGGTCTGTTGATGGGAGGGGTGTGGCATACCGCAAAGCGGAGAAGCGGACCTCCCTCTGATCAAGCGGGGGTCCTGTTGATCGGGAGGGTATGGCGTCCGCAAAAAGCGGGCCAAGCGGACTTGTGTTGGGCCTTCTGCATCGAGCAGGTGTCCTATTCGCCAGGAGGGGTGGCGTACGCCAGCGGACTCCACGGGATCTGTTCATCTCCACCGTCGACCTCCTCCGGCCTCCACGGGCTACCGTCGACCTCCTCAGCCTCCCGAGCTCCTGTTCATCCAGCCTTGACCGCGCGCTTTTGCTGCAGCTCTGTTCAACCACCCTCCACGGGCACCCCTCCACCGTCTCTGTTCATCCGGCCCTCCACACCACGAGGGTCTTGTTCCTACCCCTCCGGCCACCCCTCCACCGTCTCTGTTCATCAGCCCTCCACACCACAGCGGTCCTGTTATTCATCGAAGCAGCGCCACCACTCACTATTCATCCAACCCCACCCCACCCTTAACACTCCTTTGTTCATCAATCATTCGGCTTGATTATGACAATGGCGAAGAATCGCTCCGCCGGGTTGATTAACAGCCATCGATCGATAGCTCGAGTTGATAGCGTAGCTGCGGTGCAATATTCGAGGTTCCAGTTAGAGCTAGCATACCGCTTCGGGTTGATTAAAATGGCATACCACTTTTGCGATATGCGTATGAGAAAGAAAGCGGCATCGCTGTTGGGACCTCCCACCATATGACAACTCCCCGAAATTTTCCTCCCCTACGCTTCTACGGGTTTTCCGTCGTGAATGAGAATGTCATGCAGCTAGATGCTCCGATAGCCGGACGAAAAGCCCATCCTATCGAATTTTTGTCATGAAGTAAGGAGCCCTACATCTATGATGATACGGGTTGTCACAATTATAGTCATAGAAGTGTCATATGTATGTGTAAGTGCATCTAGTGCCACCCTAGTTGGTTTTGGAGTATTGGCGACAAATGTGGTTGAGGACTAATGCGTTTGTGAAATTGCGGGATACATGGTGGTGTCCCCCATTGATTCGGTTTACCTGGAGATGACCCTAAAATGTATGAAGACATTGGCGACAATGGTGGTATGTGAAGATATTCACATTGAAGACTATGACATGAGAAGACATTGAGTGAAGACTATGGGCTAGCGAAGGCTGTTGTTGTTTCCTTTTCTTCTTTGTTGAGTCATAGGAACCACCGTCTTTGTTAAGTGGGGTCCAAGTGATCATAGTCGAGAATGGTGAAGTGATGCTCAACCCAAATCCTATGTCTTGACGAAGACAATGAGAGAAAACTTATCGGTGGATGGAGTCAGCTTTGCTTATAGCCAAGTAAAGTTGCCGTGTGTTTGAAATCGACCGTTGGAACATGTGTCGGTTCCTTATGACCAGGGTCATTTCGGACATATCAGGTCGGGTTGCCTAGTGGCTATAAATAGCCACCCCTACACCATAAATTGGTGGCTGCTCGGGAGTTAGTACGCGGCTTTTGTCGTTTGAGCAACCCACCTCGAAGCCTTTGAGAGAGAGAAATCCTTGCGGGACAAAGCCCAAACACCCGAGCCAAAGTGTTAGGCATCACTGAAGTCTTTACATCTGTGACCTGAAGACTTATTACACTTGAGTATGAATCCTCGGCCGGTTAGGCGTCGCGTTCTGAGCATCCAAGAGTCATTGTGGATTGCCGGTGAGCGATGCGTGATTAGGAAGTCTACCTTGAAGACTTACGAGTGATTAGGCGAGGCGTGTGTCCTTAGCTCAAGGGAATAAGGTGAAGCAGGTCTTGAGTTGAATCTCAGCCTCCCTAACAGGATGTCACAGTTGTCGACAGCTGGGCCAGTCCAACAAATCATGTGTCTTCAACAAGTGGCGGTTCTATCTTCTCCCTCTCTTTACTTAGAGTTTGTCTTCATGAAGTCATTGCCTATCTATCATACCTGTTTGACTTCATTGCTTGACTACTTTTGTTGATTGGCTTCTCACTATCTTCCATCTTGATCCTTACCTAGCTGCTATTAGTCTTGTACTTTCACGTTATTGCATACTTGACTATGGTTTGCTTGTTGTAGTTTATCTTCCGCTGCATATCAATTAGGTCATTTCTTGTTTGTCTTTGAAACATCCGTGTTTGAAGACTTTCCTAAAATACGCCTATTCACCCCCCTCTAGTCGATAACTAGCACTTTCAATTGGTATCGAGCAAGGTACTCCCTTGTTCAGTGATTGGTTTAACCACCTAGGTTTTAGCTATGTCATTTGGGGATAATCAAAGTCTCCGCTGCTTGCCCGTGTTCGATGGGCCGACTATCCCTCTTGGAAGAATAAGATGCGCATGCATCTTGAAGCCGATGATGTCGACCTACGGTATGTCGTCAAACGGCGTTCCCCAAAAGGTGAAGGTGTCACCCTCTTGATGTCAAAAGTTCATTCAACTGGACTCTCGCAAGAACATCATCTGTGGTCATCGACCAAAGGGCGATATGGCCGTGTGAGTGCTTCTGAAGCGTCGAAGCTAGATGGGGCGGCTATCCAAGGTCATGAAGGCGTCTCAACCGGAGATCAAAGAATGGTGTTCTTATAACCTCTTCAACGCTTCAAGAAAGCGACAATGAAAATGTCGACTCACGTTTGATCGCCTCTGACATCACAAATGAGCTTCATGCTCTCGGCGCCCTTGAGATCACCAAGCATGAAATCGTCAAGACACTCTTGAGATCCTTGACAGCTCTTTTGACACCCTTGCCCTCATGATACAGAGCGTCGACTTCAAGACACTCGATCCGTCGATATACTTGAGAGGCTCAACACACATGAGTTCGGCTTTAGGAAAAGAGATATCTATGGTCCCAACTATGGCGAACTCGCTTTGAAGGCAAAAGTTGTTTCCTCATCGAAGAAGAATCATTGCGGTTACGATGATCCACGAAGACATTGAAAGAGAACTTGCTATGCTTGTGAAGAAGTTCAAGTTCACTAGGAAGAAAGGCTGAGAAAGTCTTCACGATCCAGCTCAAGAAATGATGAAGCTTCCTCATGACTACAAGAAGAACACATCACAAGTGCAAGAAAACTGGACACTATATCTCGAGTGTCCACGGTGGGACAATGAGAAGAAGAAGAAGAAGAGCAAGGAATATGATTACGATGACAAGAAGAAGAAATCTTCAAAGTCTTCTTCAAGTCCTCATCAAAGTCTTCATCTCATAAGAAGAGCTCATCATGCAGGCTCGTGCTTTTGTTGGCAAGGAAATGGATTAGGAGGAGGAGTGCTTACGAGGAGGTGGAGGTGGATGCGAAGAGGAGTCCGACCACGGCGTTGCAAGTCGGCTTTAGCCAGCCTATGTTGCCAAGTCCATCTTCAACAACTGAAGACAATGACTTCCACACCTGCTGAAGGCGATGACGAGATGACCCTGCTCACCTCTTGCTTCATGGCACGTGGTGCCAAGGTAAAATCACGTGATGCTTACTTTCAAACATCAAGTGAAGATGACTCGATTGTGAATCCAAACCCAGCTACAAAACACTTGCTAAAATTGCAGCGAACAACAAGAGCTATGGAACATACTCAAAAACTGTTAGACAAAGCGATGACATGTTGGGCGGAAATAACCGTTCAGATCCTTAGTTGAAGACATTAAAATCTTCATGCTAAGTACCAAGAACTTGAAAGTCGTCATGAAAGCTCTCAACTACTCATGAAAAGCTCTCCTATGATTATCTTCAAAGGAAGCAAGAGCTTGAGAAATTGAGGCTCATGAAGATCTTCAAAGAGAGAAGAGTCACCGGCTCAACAGGATCAGTTCCGCTCGAGGATGGATTTGAACCACCATGTCTAAAATGTCTTGGCGTGATATCGCTACCTCATTGCTGAATGTTCAATGCTGCTACTGTTGCATTGTCTTCAACTACTAATGTGGTAACTAACCCCTGCGGAGGATACCACTTGCAGGGGCCTTGTCTCCTTAACCCAAATACTTTGTTCTTGAATGGCTCCAAAGAACCCACGGAGGACCTTGGCGGTCACCGAGCAAGCCTTGCCTTGCAGCGAGGCGCTGCAACTGCCGTTGCAGAGTTCGGGATACTAGGGTACCCCTACTCTAGTACACGGCGAGAGCCCAGGCACTGGGAGCCTACGGTGCGAGCACGCTGTTGGGCCAGGCCCAAAAGCAGTCTGCAAACACAGCGTGGCCTAGATCATGCCCGTAACTTGCTCCGGTCCCCCACGTCCCCCACGAGACAGCCTGGCGTCGAACATGGCATCGTGGGAGAGATCGTGGGGGTTTCTTCATTGGAAAAGCGGGCGTCCGCCCCTCTCCCTCCCTTATAAGCGGGGGAAGCAGGGGCAGGTTGCCCACCTCGCCATTGCTTGTCTAATCTCGAAAACCACGCTGCTCCCTCCTCTTCCTAGTCTGAGAAAGCGCTCCGCCCTCGCCACCGGCATCACCAGCGCCGCGGTCTCCCCACTACCCATGCCATGGCTCCGAGCCGACAAGGGAAGGCGTGAAATCGACGGCGCCAGCCCGGCTCAGCTGGCCTTCTGCGGAAGGAAGCGGGCCATCTTCCCCCTCGGCTCGCCCTTGAAGGAGGCGGGGAATGTCTACCTCTTCTAGTCGGCGGAGGCGTGGCGCATCCGTGCGAAGGTACTCTCGGCCGCCGCGCATCTGCGAGTTGGTTCGGCGGGTACCCCTTCTTGGCGCTCTTCTTCTATTGCAGGCTCTGCCGCTTCCTTCTCTAATTCTTCTCGATATCATGAACACCTCGGGTTTAGCCTCCTTGATTTCACCCTAATGCTATCTGACCATGGCAGTTTTAGCATATCTCTGCGAAAACTTTGTCGGCAATCCACCAGCGTAGCCCTCTTCAGCCATTTCTTCATGCCTCGAGTAGAGAGAGAGAGCCTCTTCTAGGAGGATCGCTTGGATCTCAGAATCGGCAAGAGGAGGCCTATCTGGAAGGAAGCTCCGTAGCAAGTGGGAGAGTGGAGGAGCTTTGGATGAGTCTTTGGATCGTGAGAGAACCATGACCATTCGCTTGGCGCCAAACCCCAATAGTGCAGCGACAGCGATTGGAGCAACTTGGCGCGGAGGATGCTAGATTGAAGATCGCCGTTACGGATCCTGCGCCTCGGGCTTGCGGACTCCTTTGTAGGCGCGGTTGGCGGATTTCGCTTCGCGCCGCGCCATCCTATGAGGAGAGGAGGAGACCTGCTTGGGAGTTCAGAATCTGGCGAGACATCATGAGCTGCGCCCGGGCCTCAACTTCAACTTCTTGTCTTGGAGCTTGGCGATGCTCTTGGAGCTGTTCAAGCATGACCCGATCACCCAGTGGTTTAGGTTGCGGAGTCGTCCCATTGTGCAACAACTCTTATTTCGACCGCATCCGTGCAATGATGCCATTGTCTGCGATCCGCATGGATCGTTCAACCTGGCAAACCTGCGGATGACGTCGTCGCGGCGATTCTTCGACAGCTTGGAAGAAGTGCCCGATCCGCCCGGCAAGCCGAAGAGGCTCACCGACACCACCGACGGCGAGATGCAGCGCAGCGCCACCAGTGGAGGCGGCAGCTTCTTTGCCGCTGAGGTGGTCGGGTTCACCGTGGAGGCAGCGAGGAAGGCAGCGGTGGCAAGCCTTGTCGTCGAGAGCTTGCGGCGAGGAGGACCGAGCGAGCGAAGTTGAGCCGGCGAGCGCTGCCGAGTGCCTCCTCCACACCTTCAAGCTTGCAGCGGCGGAGCCCACAGCTCCACCAGAAGGCGTCTTCGCAAGGCGAAGTGGCGGGGCGGCATCACAGAACCAACAACCCGTCGGCGCGTAGCGGCATGCTCACAGCGGCAACCTTTGTTGTCCTTCAGGGAGCACCTCACGCCCGCCCATATCAAGCTGGGCGGGGGTCTTGGGGCCACAGCTCACTGCACCCGCCAAGCGTCGAAGACCCTACTCTTCCAGCTCGTCGCACGCCGGTGAACTGAATCGACCTCTCGCGCTCAGCTCGAAGAAGAAGAGTAAGATCTTGTCGCTGTACTTGTAATTCTTCAATTTGTTGCTTTGTCTTGTGTCGACTTGCTTCATTCGAACTCTTTCCTTTTCAGAATGACGGCGAGACGAAGGCGTCGAAGAGAGCCAAGACCCGGTGGTTGTCGCCGAGGATGATCCCCAGTAACCTTGAGGAAGGCGTCTGAGACCCCCTTGCGGACCAGCAACCCTTCCTCAAAGCAGCCCCAGCACGGCCCCAGTGATGTATATGGCTTACTTCTTAAGGTTAGGTGTGCATGGTGCTCCTTCTTTCTTGATATCATTTGTTGATTTGTGTAGGGCGAGCAGCCTCATCGGAGTGCCCGAAGCTGCTCCCGAAATACCATCTGCTTGACTTCACCGCCAAGGGAGGATTCTCCGGCAAGGGCGTTCTCCGGCAAGAGACTTCTCCGACAAGGGACAACACCGGTGATCCTCCGGTGAGTGAGACCATGGCTGCAGATCCCATCTCTGGTAATCCTCTTGCGTGAAAATTTCCCTCGGGTTCTTTTCTTCTGTTTTTCTTTTGAACATTTGCTTGTTGTTCTTTCTTTTTACGTCGTCAGATCCATCTGCTTGTGAGCCGATGGAGGCCGAGGTCGCATGGCGGAGGAGGGCGCGTGCGGCAACAGCAGCAGCGTCGCCACCATGGAGGAAAGAACTGGCGCCGATGGATCCGCTTGGCGAAGAGCTACCAAGGCTGCCGCAAAGGCTGGCGGTCTAGCGATCGTCTTGGCGACCACGAGGCCGCGAGGGCGCCCAGGCCTTCGCCGACCGCCAATCCTCCCAGCGGTGCAGCGCCGGGCTCGAAGAGCCTCTGCCCGGCGCCTATCGAGGAAGCCCGGCAGGCGTCTTCATCAAGCTCCCTGGGCATTGAGCTCAGGGGCGCGGTCGAAGGAGACCTTTGATGAAGAGCTCGCCTCCATTGAGGCATGGCTGGTTGTGGCGCGTATGGCAGCGTGGCAGAGTCTGAGGAGGAAGCATGTTCTTGAAGCTTCTGTCGCTCTGGCGCCCAACAAGTCAAGCTGGAATCCGAGGCGCTTGTCGCGGCGGGGAGCAGGACATGGAGAAGCGGCGAGAAGAGCTCGGGCGCTAACCAAGCTCTCGGAGCGTGTCGGAAGGCGGGGCGACTTCATTGAAAAGCACAGCCTTCATTCTTGAGAAGGCTGAGGTCGAGGCAGGCAGCGGCTAGCTACTCGAGAAGCTATCTGTGCAAGAAGGCGAGTTGGCGCGCGGAAGATCAATCTTGACAGCTATGAGGAAGAGCTTGCATGCGCAAGCAATCAATTGGCGGAGCTCTCAAGGAAGCAAAGGGCGCTGCATGGCTGCGAGGCCGCCAAGAAGAGTTGGAGGCGAAGGTGGCCTTGGCTGGAGGCCAACCTCGGAAGAGGCGAGCTTGCTGCTGGCAAGCTGCGGCCTTGCGAAGGATGCCTACACTCTTGGCGAGCTGCAGGGCCGTCTCGCTGAGAGGAAGTGAGAGCTCGGCGCGCCAAGGACTCCAAAGCGGATCTTGAGCTGGCTGACCACCTTGATCACGAGGCATGGGCGGCGCCAAGGCGGGAGGTGGCCTTGTTGGAGAAGATCAAGACCGGCGAGGAGCTGGCGGCGAGTGCCACAACCTCTCGAGACCACCTTGAGAGAGGCGTGATGCCTTGGACCGAGGTCTTGTGAATATCGCCGCCGCCATCGACAACCGGCAGCGGGGCTGGGGATGGTGGATCTTGGGTACTCTTCCACGGCGCCTCCAACCCAGCGCCAAGCTCAGCTTGTTCTTCAAGGCGTGGTGGCGGCTCTCCAGCGACTCGGGAAGAGATCCCAAAGCAGCTGGCGAGAATCGCGCCGGATCGTGCAGGAGCTCTCGGAAGGTGTTGATGAAGGTGGCCTTCCGCAATCCAGGCCTCAACCTCACGGCGTCCTCGAGATCCTTGCCGCGGATCTTGATGTGGGCGCTCAAAGCCCTATCGCACCCATTGTGGACAAGGTGGGCAAGATCAAGCGGGTTGATGGCGACCGTGTAGATTAGGTCATGAGTTTTATCTTTCCCTTGTCATTGCTGATCATGTTTAGGAGAACAGTTTATTAGATCTGCAACAAGCTGTTTTGTAATATAACTCTATCTTAGGCAGTGATTGCAATGTTATTTCCTTTACTTCATTCCTTCCTTTGTATGTTTGTGCCCTACGCTTTTAGGGAACTTATCGGCGCGGGCACCTTTGCATGGCGTTGAGTCTTGAACGTCGGCAGCCTAATGGCGGTGCCGCTTCCGACAAACAACCTTATGCGCAACTAGTTGCAGCTCACTTACGTTGTTGGCGGACTCGAAACAAAGTAAGGTAGCGACTAACTCTGAGTTAGTTCCTCGGCGCTGCAGAGTTTTCCATACAAAGTACTATCGTTTGAGGAAGATAACTTAAAGATTAAAAACTGATTGCTCAAACTTTGGTAACTTAGCTTTTACGTCGTTTGCTTCCCGATGGTGAAACTTCCTCGGCGGCGCTCGGTGGCCCTCCATTATCTTCTCCTTCCCCCCGGCTAACTTGTGGGCGAAGGAACCTTCCTTTCTTTGAGAAAGAGAAAGAAGAGAAAATAAAGTTATGGAGCCTAGTGGCTCGTTATTGCTTACTGGGTGTGGGTGCTGCACAAAATGTTAGACAATACATGCAAAAATGATTATGAAAGCATGAAATTGACAAGTTGTGCGAAACACATGAACTTTACTTATGCATGGGGTCTGCGCCCGGCTTTGTACAAAGGATTACATGCAACATCGGCAAGACTTGTACAAAAGGTGGTTGCGGAACAGATTCGACAACGCGCTCTGGGTAAAACTTACGAAGATGCTCAATGTTCGAGGAGTTGCTCACGGAATGCCATCTTCGGTCTCAAAGCGGACAGCGCCGAGGCCTAGTGACTCGTTTCACCCGATAAGGACCTTCCCACTTGGCGTCAACTTGTTGGAATTCTTGGCGGACTGAGCAGCGAAGAACAAAGTCGCCTTCCTCGAGACTTCGGCGTTAACTCTGCGGCTATGGTAGCGGCGCAAAGCTTCTTGTAACGAGCAGCTCGTCTGACAACTGAGCGGTCCTCCTCAAGGAGCAGCGTCATCTTATCGCATCTGCTCTTGCTCAAGCTCATCATAAGCGAGCACTCGAGGTGACCCGAATCTGAGTTCCGTGGGGAGAACTGCCTCTGCTCCATAGACTAGGCGAAAGGTGTGCGGCGGTGGCTCGATTTGGCGTCGTCTGATCGACCAAGAACCACCGGCAGCTCCTCAATCCGGTTTCTTCCGCACTTGTGCAGCACTGTCGAAAGTTCTGGTCTTGAGCCAGCGCAGCGCTTGCATTGCCCTCTCTGCTTGACCGTTGCTTCTCGGATGAAAGCGAAGCAAAGCAGACCTTGGCGCCAAGATCTTGGGCGTACTACATGAAGGTGCGGCTCGTGAATTGTGTGCGTTGTCGGTGATGATCTGTTAGGAATCCCAAAATGGCAAACAATCGACTGAAGAACTTGACTGCTATTTGTCTTGTCACCTTCCTCACTGCTTCCACTTCCGACCACTTTGTGAACTTCGATTACGGCGTACAAGTACTCAAAGCCCCGACAACTTCGGGGAAAGGGGCGAGAATGTCGAGCCCCCGGACGAAAATGGCAGGATAAAGGGATCGTCTGGAGAGCTTGAGCTGGCTGGTGTATCTGTTTGGAATGGGCCTTGCGCTTCACACTTGGTTACTTGTGCGGTTGCATCTGGAGGGCTGTCGGCGGAAGAAACCTTGCGGAAAGCTTTGCGGCAAGTGCTCTTCTTGCCAATGTGGTGACCACATATGCCTCCGTGTATCTCTGCCAACAGCCTCATCCATCTTCTGGTGAATACACTTCAATTTCACACCGTTGAGTCTTCTTACATGCAGCGTCTTGTCGACAAAGCTAGTACATACTTGACTGCCGGGCTACTTTCTCCGCTTCTTCTTGCTCTTGGGAAGTTCTCACATGCAGAAGAAGCGGACAATCTCTTTGTGCCCATCTTTGGAGCTTGTGGCTCGACAACAAGGACTAAAGGCACATATGCTGCTGCTGAGGAACATCCGCTTCTCGGCAGAACACTGCGGCTCGGCGGAGCTTGATGTTCCCGACAAGCTGCGGAGCAAAACTTGTCGGGGCGTCGCTTCATGAAACAAACCCTAGGGCTTGTCGGGCAGACTGCTCCTAAGCATTTTAGTGTTGAGCTTGGGGACCTTTTTGGTGGCGGCTTGGGAAGCTCTCTGGGAAAATAGTCACCGAAATCAACTTCCTCTTCTTGTTACATCCGATTGATGGCGTTACAGTTGGTTGAGTCAGCTTGAGCACAAAATCCCTGGTTCCACGAGGTAATTTGAGTCTGGCGCGCTTTGACAGCCATCGGCAATATCATTACGAGCTCTTGGAACATGTTCCATTTGCGGGCCGTCAAAGTACTCTTCTAGCTTTCTCACTTCATCAACATAGGCTTCCATCAGCGGACTCGATAATCTTTGTTCACTTGGCGGACGACAAGCTGCGAGTCACCCACGACAATGAGTTTCTTGATCCCAAGGTCCACTGCTATCCTGAGACCGGCAAGCAAACCTTCATACTCTGCAGTATTGTTTGTTGCTTGCTCCTTGGGAAAGTGCATTTGGACTATGTACTTGAGGTGTTCTCCGGTGGGTGCGACAAGCAGCACGCCCGCACCGGCGCCTTGCAGCGAGAAGGCACCATCAAAGTACATCAGCCATTCTTTGCTTGCTTCCTTGACGGGGATGCTCGTCTCTGGAATTTCTTCATCTTGCGTTGGCGTCCATTCTGCAATGAACTCTGCCAATGCTCTGCTTTGGATAGTTGAAGTGCTTTCAAACTTGAGGCCAAAGCTTGACAATTCCAGTGCCCACTCGACAATCCTGCCTGTTGCTTACGGATTTTGCAATATTCTCTTGAGGGAAGCGGTGGCGATTGTTATCTCATGTGCTTGGAAGTAATGGCGCAGCTTTCTCGAGGCCATGAGGAGGCGAAAAGCAATTTCGCACACGAGTACCTTGACCTAGCCCCTGTGAGAAGGCCCGACAAAGCAAGCTGGGCTGCACCATCCTTTTACGTATATCTTCTTGCGCTGCGCTGAGATCCATCGTTATCGGGACGAGCTTGTCGGTGAAGCCCCAGCTTGTCGCTGGATGCATCTGCCTCGGTTGCGGCTCATCATCTACCTCCCTTTCCGCTACTAACGCAGCACTAACCACTTGATTGGTTGCCGCTATATATAGCAGCAACTTCTCTTGTGGCCTAGGTGCGACAAGTATTGGAGTGGAGGCAGGTACCTCTTTAAGTCCTGCAGCGCAGCCTCCGCCGAGTCCATTTCATTGGACCTGCCTTTTCAAAATCTTGAAAAATGGCGAGGCGCGTTCAACGAATCTAGAGATAAACCTGCTGAGAGCAGCCACGCAACGGCAAGTCTTCGTACATCCTTGGCGCTTTGGTGCTTCAATCTGCTCAATGGCCTTGATCTTGTCGGGATTGGCTTCAATTCCCATTGAGACACGAAGAAACCGAGAAGCTTGCGGAAGGGACTCCAAACACGCACTTCTCGGGGTTGAGCTTGAGGTTGATCTTGCGCAGATTTGCAAAGGTCTCATCTAAATCTTGAACCGAGTTGCCCTGTCCTTGCTTTTGACCACTATGTCATCCATGTAGCTTCTACATTTCTGTGCATTTGGGGCTCAAAAGCGTCATGGACTACTCTTGCAAGCGTTGAACCAGCATTCTTTAGCCCAAAAGGCATCCGTATAAAAGCAGTATGTGCCACATGGGGTGATGAATGCGGTTTCTCCTCATCCTCTTCGCCATGAAGATCGATGATATCTGGTATGCATCAAGAAATGAAAGCAAATCACATCCAGTGTGGAGTCAACAATCTGGTCGATCTTGGCGGCAAGGAAATGGGTCTTTGGGACAAGCTTTATTAACATCTGTGAAGTCGATACAAAGTCTCCATTTCCCATTTGCCTCTTGATACAACTACTGGATTGGCCAACCACGTAGGATGGAGCACTCCTCGACAAGGCATGCTGCTTCCGGTTTCTTGATCTCTTACGCAATGAACTCTTGGCGCTCCTTTGCTGCTTCGACTTTACGCTTGGCGGGCGCGCGAGGACAGACAGCTAAGTGATGCTCAATTACTTTCACAGGAACACGGGGATGTCGGGCGGTTGCCATGCAAACACGTCGGCGTTAGCATGAGGAAAAGCAACGGCGCGTCTTCCTATTTAGGGTCGGAAGTGCGCGATGGTGAAGGTACCACCGGTGCCGTCCTCCTTAGCGGGCACCTTCTTGGTCTTGGTGGAGCTGACGCCGTCTTCTTGCACTTGCGGTGGAGCTCGATGGTGCGTCCTCGGCAGTAGCGCAGCACTCAGGGAGGTGCGCTTGCGGAGTGGGCATCGAGCTCTTGCGGTCTTGGTCTTCTTCTTCCCCGGGAGCTTCAGTGACAAGTGACTTGCTATCTGTTGCAGCTGCTGCCTCCGGTAGATCTTGTCGGTCGCAGATAAGAGCATCCTTCTTGTCGCCATGGACAGAAATGACCTTATCGGGCCTGGCATCTTGAGCAAGTTGTATGCATAATGAGAGGCTGCCATGAACTTGGCGGCTTTGGATGGCCAAGTATCCCATTGTAAGGCAATGGAAAATCAACAACGTCGAGCGTGACCCTCTCGATCCTGAAGTTTAGCTTCGCTGCCAAGCGTTACCGACAGCGTGATCTTCCCCTTGACTTGCTCCTTCCGGATTGATTCCTTGAAATATGCGGACTCTTGAGCTGGCTGTCGGGGATCTGAAGTTTACGGAGCCCTGCGGAGGAGATCAGGTTTAAGCCCGGCCCGCCGTCAACTAGCATCTTGGTGACCTTGAGGTTGCGGATAGTTGGTGAGACCAACATCGGCAAGCACCCGACCCCGATTATGCGATCGGTGGTCCTCAATATCAAATATGATAGGCGTCTGGACCACTTTGAGGCTTGCGTGACTCTACGGATGGTTACTGCTGCATTAACTTCCGCATCCTTTGCTTGAGTTGGCGGTGTGAAGTATCTGAAGAAGCACCGCCGTCAACGTGAAGGACCTCTGTGGCTTTACGAAACTCCTGCTCATCGGTCTCGTCGTCTTCCATATCTTCATCGTCGTCGTCGTCTTCATCCTTATCGCGGCGCGGGGAGAGTCTGTCTCCTTGCCGCTGCTTGGCCTTGCCTTGGCGTCCTCCCGGCGGGTCGCTTCTTGCCAACTCCCCGGCACCTTCCGGGCCTTCTCCTTGTCGCGCCGCTCGTAGTCAGCCTTACGCTGTTCAACAAGCTGCTCGACCTTCTTGCAACTCTGGAGGTCATGGCCCTTGAGTGCGGTGGATCCTGCGATCTGTTTGTTGGAGCTGTCACGCTTGTCGGTGGCCGCCATGCAGGCTGGCAGTTGGGGCCAGCGGCAACCTCCTTGCGGAGCCACCAACTTTGGCTTTCTTGGCGGCACCACCGTTGCGGACTGCTTTCGACAACTAGCACCTCTTTGCTCTTCTTCCTTACATTGTTCCGTCGCGGCTCTTCTTGGCAGGCGGTCTCCTCCTATCGAGATCCTGCTTACGCATTCTCTCACTGAGTCTCCTCCCTTCCTCGTACGTGCACACTTATCGGCCGGGGCATACAGCTCAGCGGCGTCCTTGACTTTGCACATCGCCATCTCTTCCCTCATCCTGCGGTTCCTTGCGTTACGATAAACGCATGATCACCCTTGGCGGGGTGGACATCACGGGATGTTATAGTGTACAGGCTGAACCTCTGAATGAATTTCTTGAGAGACTCTCCTTCCTTACAGGAGAGCAGATGAAGGTCGCTCTCTTAGCCATGAGGCTTGTGGCCGCTGTGAAAGCGCCGACAAAGCTGATGGCATAGATCTGTCCAAGAGGATATGGAGCTGTCCGGCAAGTGCATGAGCCAAGATCGACATTGGGCTTGAGTACCGGTGGGAAGTAGTTGGCGAGGATCTTGTCGTCTCGTCCCCGCAGCTTGCACGCGATGGTGTAGATCTTGAGGAACTCCGACGGATCGTCCTGCCATCGTACTTCTCGCGCGTCGGCAGAAATTCTTCTTGCTGGGCCTTTGGACTTGCCGTAGCTCACAGTGAGCAGGGGCAACCTACCGCCTCTGACAAGTCGCCGGTTCCCCAGCACCGCATATATCGACAGAGGGCCCGGTAGCGCTGTCGGATTGACATCGCTTCTCTTGATTGCTCGATGCGAGTTCGGCGTCTTCTTGTTGCCGTTCTTGAAGAACTTGGCGCTGATCACGGCGAGCTCGTGGATCCGATGGCGGTGGAGTCGGCTGTCGAGGTGGACCCGACGAGTTGGTGATCTTGGCCTTACGGGTGGAGAGTGCATGGTGGTTGCACCCCCACAGGTTTAATCGCCACCGGCTCGTGCCTTGTCGTCTTGCGCGGCAGCGATGTAGTTGGTTGCGCGGGCGTCGCCGTTAGCAAAGCCGATGAGACTACGGATGGTGGCCCTCCATTCGTCGACCTTGTCGGCTGTTGGAGAGGTAGTCTAGGAAGCGATTGAGCTCGCCAAGGCTTCGCTGGAGTGGTGGGTGGCAATGGCGAGCGGTGCGAGGCGGGATATGCCGGACTTCTAACTATGTTAGAAGGGCGATATCCCGTCCGGCGACCGTGCCTACCGCTTGTGCCGACATGCGGCGTGCAAGCTGGTCTTGAGGCCTCGGGATCCACCAGCGATCTTGATCCAACGGCGTATGGTACTATGAATACCATGGCGCTGTCGGTCCAGCGCATCACTGAGATGGGGGCGGTGCGTGTCTGAGACGCCGAGTCTGCTGCGGCCTTGTCCGCCAGACTTGGCAGCGTCATGAGCTCCCTCGTCGGCGCCCGTTCTTCCGCCGGCGTCTACCATGCCACCGTTTGCTCCGGTGGTGGCGGGATCGCGCGTGGGCGGCTCCGCTGCGCGAAGCCTTCTTCTTCGGTGGCATGTTGATGAAGATGATGAAGATGTTGCTCGTGTGAGCGCTGGATCAGTTCACACGGCCTCGACAACCCTACAGCGCGCGCCAAGATGTCGGGGAAGCTGATCGGACCCACGAACACCTATGGGACGGCGGACGAGCCCCTTTTGGTTGGTGGGGCGGATCGCCTGAAAGCGCAGATCGAAGCGAAGCACATGAGCAGTTTACCCAACCGGAGCTCTCGGAGATAATACTCCTCTGCTGCTTGTCGATTATGTTGTGTTCTTGCTAGAGAGGCGATGAGAGCTACAAGACCTAGCGTGAGTGTCTCTGGTTTGAATGAGCTGAACCTCCTCTCGTTCGCATGGGCCTCCTTTTATATGCTCAAGGTGTCACCCACAGGTGCTTAGCGTGAACAAGCAAAAAGGGAAAATGAGTTGCGGTTGGTACAGCTACTTTGTCACGGTGTATTCTACCTAACTCGGCGACAAAGGACAAAAGCATTAAATGCCGTCCATGTTGCTTAAGCATTACAACGAGGACCGTCGAGGCGCCACCGCTTGCCATGATGGCAATCTTGTCGCGCCGCTTACCGCTGCTCTCCGCTGGCGCACTGACCTTTGACCGCAGCACTGGAATGGTCCCATGGCGACACATTGGTGGATGAGCTGGAGGCGGAGATGAAGAGTGGTCGCCTGCAGCGGCTGAATCCTTGTCGCGTCCGGAAGCTTGTCGCTCACCGAGCCTTCCCGGCAAGCTCCTCTTGCCGGGGTCTTGTTTTCCGTGTGCCTTGAGTGGCCTTCCCAGCAAGCTCCTCTTGCCGGGGCCTTGTCTCTTTGGCTTAAATACTTTGTTCTTGGCTGGCTCCAAAAGAACCACGGAGGACCTTAGCGGTCACCGAGGCAAGCCTTGCAGGCGTAGCTGCTGCAACTGCCGTGCGAGTTAGGGATACTAGGGTACCCTACTCTAGTACACCGACAGCATGTGATAAAAACTAAGCGCCGGAATAAAAGACAGCCAGACAACACGTGTGGCGCCCGGATTGAGCTCTTGACGGGTCAGTGGAAAAAGCCCTTTAAAAACCTTGAAGGCGGACCGACCGACCTAAACAAGATTCTAGAGAAACTATATTAGATCCACGGCACCCCGACAAACCTGCAAATCATACCCACAAAATATCTTTGGGTCTTCAAGCAGTGGCAAGCTAAATGCCGAACACAAGGGGGAGGACACTCCGGCGAGGGCGAGGATCGCCTCATGACAAGACAACTGGGGGACAGAAAAAATTCCCACCAGAAGTCAAAACAATAAATGTTATCCACGTGACAAAGAGGAGATGCAAATACGCACTCCAAAATACACAAGCCATAGAGCCCGTCACCCATGAGTTCTACTCACAATCGGCCTGCCAGTCACTTTTGATTGCGAGGATCACCTCATAGGTATCCGGCGGGAAGGATCAACCCGCCTTGGTGCGGACCCAATAATAAGCGGATACCATCTCACACGAGTCCTTATGAATGGCGACAATAATCTAAATCGATATATCGATTACACGTCCATAAAATGGGGATAAACCCAACAATAATCAGCCACGGTAATACTACCTTCAAGGGAGTAATACCCGAGCCTGAAGGCCGCTACGGGCTCTCTAGTACTAGAGGTTGTGTTATTCGCTCGCGACAACTTCGAGCGAAAGGTTAACCTTGACATTGCGAAGTGGCTATCAAGCACTACTCGGACGAGAGGCTTTCGCCCGTTTTAATGCAATACCGCATTACGCTTTACTCCCACTTAAAATGCTCGGTCCGCGCGGCACCATCACAGTACATGGTAATGTTGAGCGCTCCTTACGAGTAGAAGAACGCACGACTGCTTTAACAGCCGAACACTAGACGGCCTCACCACCAGAGATGATGACCAGTCGTTAGGACCGCGGACACGGTTAGACGAGTCCGGCTAATCATTGGATGGAGATTGGTTCAATGGTTATACCCGTATAGACGGTACCAGGGGCTTCGCCGCGATAATTCGTCTCAACTTTACCCATCTCGATTTTTTTTCATGGTTTATTTATAATAACCAAATTTTTGCACAACAACTTTTCACTAAGCACCTCTCTTTTACAGATGACAATCGTGCTACACCGTCGAGGATCGGCTGCGCGGAACCACGGCGTGGGCGTGCCGCAGGACCGATGCAAAGGTTTCTCTTTAGATTAAGACCCTGCGTAAACGTTTTTTATTGTCTTTTGTTGTTCACATCCTTCGGATTCTCAATACAAACGAGAAGGATGCTGACGTCTTGGCATGTGGCCACGTCAGAATATTGCTCATACCTGGACACTAGGGGTTCATTATCCAAGGGCATCATCTAAGCCCAGTATATATTTCAAAGATCGAACACCTTAGGGAGTGTTCGGCATCACGAGTTAGGCCTTATATGCATCAGCTCCGAATCATGTCTTTGGTCAAATGTTGGGTTTGCCCGGCTCCTGTGTTTTGCTACCTTACATTCCGCTCTATTGGCTAAGGTGGCACCAGGAGAACTACTGCGATTGTGCCCTGGCTAGCCCGGACAAGCACCTCGATCTGAAAACGGCCAGCTGTCATGATAAAGCGAGAGACTGGTCAACCACTCGATGACTTATCGGAATCTTCGGGATTCCTCCGCATTAACGAAGGGCTGTTTCCCGGCCAGGCATGACCGCGCCCCTTATTCGGATGAGCGCGGAGCCAAACTATCAAAATCCTATGGCTAAGTGAAAGTGTTAAAGCAATATAGTCTGATTGCCTAGTTCGCTGCACTATCACCTCCTTAATGGACCAAGACGTTGGATCAAGTGTGAACACGCGTCTTCTGCGAACACCCCCGCATTATATGCGTGGGGGCTGAAGCCGACGACTGTAAACTTTCAGGTTATATACACATATACATAAACGGTCGCACAGGAGGCATCATAACACTTTCAGGCAAAAGTATAAAAATAGCCTTTATATAATTTAGTAAAACATTGTTTTCCAATGGGAATACATGTCATTAAAACATAATATTCTTCGAGAACTGCGCTTCTATTGAACGAGCGCCTTCAATGACCTCATCAAAGTAGTGCTCGGCAGCTACTCGGCTAACTGCCGAACTCGGGGCTGCAATTGCGGTGGCTTCCATCTCCGCCCAGTGCATTTTGACACGGGCAAGCGCCATCCGCGCACCCTCTATGCATGCCGACCTCTTCATAGCGTCGATGCGCGGCACAGCACCAAGGAACTGCTGCACCAAGCTGAAGTAATTGTTCAGCCTTGGCCTGCCCGACCACGGTGATCCTAGCAGACCTCATGGCGAGTCCGGACAACCTACGGAACTCAGCCCATTCGGCCATCCGCTCATTCAGAGGAAGCGGACGCGCTGGACCATTAAATTGCGACCAGAACAGCTTCTCCACTTGGCGATCTCTTTGATCTTTGAAGTACTCGGCCAAATCAGCGGCTTTTCGCTGCCAAATCGAATAAGCGTCTGCGAGAACTCCATAGCGGTCGAGAGGAGCATACTTAGGATCTACGAACTTCATCCGTAGCATAAAGGGCTTCCCAGCCGCGATATCCCCGGCGTGACGCAGCTCCTCCGTCATCGCTCTAATTGTAGAGCGGGATTCCTTGGCTGCTACCATGGCCCTCTCCAGCTCCGTAGCCTTCTCTTGGCTTTCCTTCTCAAGAAGCCGGTATCGGTCGGCGACACCATTTAACTCAACGACCATCTTGGCCTTCTTCTCCTTACTTTGGCAATGGGCAGCCTGTTCGGCCCTTGGCTCTTCGGCCGCCTTCAGAGCGGCCGCATCACTATTCCTGGCTTGCTTTTTGGCTCGGGCAAGTTCCGCCCGAAGGGTCTCCACTACCGCAGCTCCATCTGCAGTTCACAACATGTTCAAGATACTGGCATTACGCTCCTCTTACCATATGTTGATCACCGGAGAAATTACATACCCTGCGCCTCGTCAAGCCACTTGTTGACAAGCACGATGTCGGCATCTGCCACGTCAAATCGCCGCGTTAGCTCGGCAACCTCACCAGATCCGTCTAGCCACGGACCTCCGCCACTGCATATGAAAGCGGCTGGGTGTTACTGCGACTATGATCCTCTATTTACCGCCGTTTAAGCGGCAACCGGTGTCTCGGGGCTACTATACACTACGACACATTTAAAACATGTGCGATCTTGTCAAGAATACACGCCACTTCACGTACCTCAAAACCTTTCAGCAGACTCATAAAGGCTTCATGCCACCCGCTTTCGGCTGATGAAATCCTCTCAACCACCGCACCCATTAGTGCACGATGCGCTTCTGAGATAGCCTCCTACTCTAGCAGATCCTTCAGTGCGTCCGACCGCATGACAGGTGGAGTCGGACCCTTTCTGTTGCTTTCTTCAAGAGCCGGATACTGAGGACTTCGGGTGGCCAAAGAATCACCCTCTAGCCTTGCCGGATCGGGAGAAGCCCTCCGAGACGACACCTCAGGGTCGCCCGCCTCGTAAGGTAGGATGGCGTGGGGAGGCGTTTCGCTCTCCATCATCTCCGGAAGAAGATCCCCCGAAGACGAACTCTGCCGAGAGGGGCTATGATCCGGACTACAAGACAGATATTTCGGTTATTTTCCTCAGAGGTAAAGTAGGATGTTTTTACAATTAAACCCTTTTTTTACTTACAGCTCGATGGAGGGCTGATCCCCTTGCGGACACTATACGGCCAGGGTATCCCCTAGGCCAGGACCCTCTGGCAAAGATTTCTTCCCCCATTTAGAGACTATTGTCTCCGGGCCTTCAGAGGTGGTCCTTTTCCTTCCTTGGGGAGAGGGAACTTTGGCTTCTTCTCCCCGGTTGTCCCGCCAGCGGGCGTCGACCTTTTCTTACTACCTTTATCTTCCCGCTGGCGCTTGGTAGGCATAGCTCCAACATCGGGCTAGTACGGACCGGTGAACCTCGGGAGAGGGCCGCACTGATCATCTTCGCCTTTGCTATCCAGTCCTGGTCAAAGAGCGGCTTTTCAGAATGATGTTGTGATGAATAAAAATACAACGTGTTCGGCCATAGGGCGACTTACTTGGGTATCTGGACGATTGCAGCTCAGACCCGCGTCCTCGGTAGAATCCGGACACATTGCTTGTGGTCTGAAGTACAATTTGTACATCTCCTCGAGAGTCATGCTGAGGAAGTGCTGAATAGCTCGCGGTCCCTCCGGATTGAATTCCCACAGACGGAGGGGACGACGTTTGCAGGGCAGGGTTCGGCGAAGTAACATTACTTGCGTTACTTCGACCAGACCAATATCTCTTTCGAGGAGATCTCGGATGCGGCTCTGTAGTATGGGCACGTCCTTTACTGGCCCCCAGTGCAGCCCCTTGTTGATCCATGACGTTAGTCATGGAGGGTGACCCGAGCGAAAGGCAGGGGGAGCCACCCATTTGGTACCCCTGGGAGCTGTGATATAAAACCATTCTTGTTGCCATAAGATGGACACCTCCTGGAAGGAGCCCTCGGGCCATGGGGCATCGGCGCTTTTGCTTATTACGGCACCTCCGCACTCTGCGTGCCTCCCCTCGATCATCTTCGGCTCCACTTGGAAGGTCTTGAGCCATAGGCCGAAGTGAGGGGTGATGCGGAGTAAAGCTTCGCACACAACAATAAAAAAAGAGATGTGGAGAATAGAATCCGGAGCTAAATCATGGAAATCCAGCCTGTAATAGAACATGAGCCCCCTCACGAAGGGATCTAGAGCCAGGCCTAGCCCTCGAAGGAAGTGAGATATGAACACTAAGCTCTCGCCGGATTTGGGAGTAGGTACGACCTGCCCTTGAGCAGGCAGCCGGTGCGCGATCTCGTCGGTCAAAAACCTGGCCTCTCTTAACTTTTCGACGTCTTCCTCCGTGATGGAGGAGGGCATCCACCGACGTTGAGGGTTGGATCCGGACATGGCTGAAGGTCCGAAGCGCCTGACCTGAGCCTTGGGTGTTGGAACTCGAGTCAGGGGAGGGATTCGATCGAGTTCGAGGAATAAAAAAGGGATAGGCCTTGGCCTCTTTATAAAGAGGATGAATATCAAGCGTCCTCCTCGTGACCATTTGGGACTTGCCTATAATCGAGGAGTCATATCAACGGGCACGATTGGGTTACCCAAGCCCGTATTGATGAGAATCCCGTGATTAGGGGACACGATCTCTGCTTCAACAGGACGTGCCAAGGAAACCGCCTCGCGATATGCGCCAAGGCTGGTTGAAAAACATGGTTCGATGATAACCGGGCCATGGCATGATGTCATGATATCAAAGACGTCAGCAGGTCGGATTTGTGGAAATATTATTCTCTCAACAGTGGTACGTGGAACTTGTTTTGCAGAGCTGGACACTGTCCTTGTGTTCAAGATCTTCTATGGAGTATTCAGAGGAGGAACCCGCCTTGCAATGCCTAAGACTATCTGCGCACCGGACTCATCGTCATTGAAGCCTGGTTCAGGGGCTACTGAGGGAGTCCTGGATTAGGGGGTATCCGGACAGCCGGACTATACCCTTTGGCCGGACTGTTGGACTATGAAGATACAAGATTGAAGACTTTGTCTCGTGTCTGGATGGGACTCTCTTGGCGTGGAAGGCAAGCTTGGCGATACGGATATGTAGATCTCCTCCTGTTGTAACCGACTCTGTGTAACCCTAGCCCCCTCCGGTGTCTATATAAACCGGAGGGTTTAGTCCGTAGGAAAACAAAAATCATACCATAGGCTAGCTTCTAGGGTTTAGCCTCTACGATCTCGTGGTAGATCAACTCTTGTACTACTCATATCATCAAGATCAATCAAGCAGGAAGTAGGGTATTACCTCCATCGAGAGGGCCCGAACCTGGGTAAACATTGTGCCCCTTGCCTCCTGTTACCATCCACCTTAGACGCACATTTCGGGACCCCCTACCCGAGATCCGCCGGTTTTGACACCGACAATGGGCTTCAAACATAGTGGACTACTGATGAAGTTAACCCGGCCTCTCCTGGCCGGTTTACGCCCAGTAGTAATATCCCCAACATGCACCTATACAATTTGCCATTGTATTGGGTGTGTTGGGGACACAAGAGACTCTATGTTATTTGGTTGCAGGGTTGTTTGAGAGAGACTATCTTCATCCTACGCCTCCCGTAGATTGATAAATCTTAGGTCATCCACTTGAGGGAAAATTGCTACTATCCTACAAAACCCTACGCTTGGAGGCCCAACACGAGTCTACAAGAAGAAGGTTGCATAGTAGACATCACGGCCGTGTCTCTTCTCCTCCCTCCACCCGCCTCATCAAGCCAAAGACCGAGCCGGCTCTCCTTCCCGTGAAGAAGGAGCACGAGGACATGGCCGCCGACGAGGAGACCGGCCTCAAGTGGGCGCGGGACAACTACGTCCGGCAGGAGATGGAGCGCCAGCGCCGCACCCTCAAGGAGATCGCCGCTTGGTGCCGCGGCCACGAGGAGGGCGGAATCATCATCCTCAACAGTGACGATGAGGCACCGTGGCCGTCCAAACCCATCCGCCATGACGACCCAGGATAGGGCTGTGCTACCTCTTGAGCACTGTGTTGGTTTTCCCTTGAAGAGGAAAGGGTGATGCGGTAAAGTAGCGTAAGTATTTCCCTCAGTTTTTCAGAACCAAGGTATCAATCCAGTAGGAGATCACGCACGAGTCCCTCGTACCTATACAAACAAATAAGAACCTCGCAACCAACGCGATAAAGGGGTTGTCAATCCCTCAACGGTCACTTACGAGAGTGAGATATGATAGATATGATAATATAATATTTTTGGTATTTTTATAATAGAGACTAAAAGTAAAGAAAGAAAAATAAACTACGCTAGAAATAGCTAGTTGTTGGGAGATTAATATGATGGAAAATAGACCCGGGGGCCATAGGTTTCACTAGTGGCTTCTCTCGAGAGCATAAGTATTACGGTGGGTGAACAAATTACTGTTGAGCAATTGATAGAATTGAGCATAGTTATGAGAATATCTAGGTATGATCATGTATATAGGCATCACGTCCGTGACAAGTAGACCGACTCCTGCTTGCATCTACTACTATTACTCCACACATCGACCGCTATCCAGCATGCATCTAGAGTATTAAGTTCATAAGAACAGAGTAACGGTTTAAGCAAGATGACATGATGTAGAGGGATAAACTCATGCAATATGAAATAAACCCCATCTTGTTATCTTCGATGGCAACAATACAATCGTGCCATGCTGCCCTGCTTCCTTTGGGAAAGGACACGCAAGATTGAACCCAAAGCTAAGCACTTCTCCCATTGCAAGAAAGATCAATCTAGTAGGCCAAACCAAACTGATAATTCGAAGAGACTTGCAAAGATAACCAATCATACATAAAAGAATTTAGAGGAGATTCAAATATTGTTCATAGATAAACTTGATCATAAACCCACAATTCATCGGTCTAAACAAACACACCACAAAAGAAGATTACATCGAATAGATATCCACGAGAATCATGGAGAACTTTGTATTGAGATCCAAAGAGAGAGAAGAAGCCATCTAGCTAATAACTATGGACCCGAAGGTCTGAGGTAACACTACAAAAAAAGACACATCCGTGACATTTTGGGCCGAACGAATTTTTTTCTGTCATACATATGACACTTCTATGACGATAATTGTGAAAAAACCGGTATCATCATAGATGTGGTGGGCTCCTACTTCTATGACAAAAATCATGACGAAATGGGCTTTTTAGTCACTGGCGGGCGGAGACACAGCTGCATGACATTCTTTGGGCCGTCCATGACGGAAAAACCGTGGTAGAAGCGAGGGAGGAAAATTTTGGGGAGTTCCTGTTACGGTGGGAGGTCGGGGCGGCGATGCGCTGCGTTTCTCGTACGTTACGTCTGCGCATGTGTGCAAGCGTTAGCTCTAACTGAACCCGGCGGCGTTGGGCTCTCGCGAACCCGGCGATTGCCGCGACTCTGGCGTTAATGAACCCGAGCGATCGATCGATGGCTGTTAAGCGAACCGGATCGGCGATTCGCCGCTCTGCTGCTAGCTGAAGCCGATCGATGCTGCCTATGGATGAGCAGTGAGCATTCTTTGGGGGTTTGGATGAGCAGTGAGCATTCTTTGGGGGTTTGGATGAACAGTTCTCGGTGGGGGTGGATGAGCGGGACCCGTGGTGTTGCCTCTGGATGAACATGACCCCGATCGGTCGAGCGGTTGGGGCTGGATGAACCGACCCGTGGAGGGCTGGATGAACAGGACCACCCGTGGAGGCAGGATGAGCGATGGGTGGTGTAGGGCTGGATGAGCGGTAACCCATGGAGGGTGGTTGAGCAGGAGCCCGTGGAGAGGGCTGGTTGAGCGATGGCCGGTGGAGTAGCGGTGGAGGCTGGATGAACATTCGCGGTGGAGGCTGGAGTAGGTCGACGGTGGATGAGCGATGGCTCGTGGAGGTGGAGGGGTCAGCGGTGGAGATGAGCGGTATCCGTGGAGTCCCGTTTTGCGTCGCCACACCCCTCCCGATGAACAGGACCCCGTTTGACCGTAGGAGGTCTGTTTCGTCCGTTTTGCGGTACGCCACACCCCTCCCGATGAACAGGACCCCCGTTTCGACCGTAGGAGGTCTGTTTCATCCGTTTTGCGGTACGCAACACCCCTCCCGACCAACAGGACCCCTGTTTCGACCGTAGGTGGTCCGTTTCCTCCGTTTTGCGGTACACCAGACCCCTCCCGATCAACAGGACCCGTTCGAGCGTGGGAGGTCTGTTTCCTCCGTTGTCTTGATATGCGAGCCTCGTTTCCATCGCTGTTCCGTCCAAGCCCTCCCGATGAACACGACCCGCATTCCGTTCAGACCCGACCGGTTGGCTCCCATGCGTTCGTTGCCTCCCGATGAACACGGCGCATTCCGTTGCCTCCCCATGAACACGGCGCATTCCGTTGCCTCCCCATGAACACTCGCATTCGATGCCTGCGCCATGAACACGATGGCGACATTGTTTCTCCGTTCCGACCTAGCCATGTACACGAGCCACGGCGTGCGTATGCAGCGAGTAGGCATTGAGACCCTGCCCGTATGTGCGTGCGTGGCGTATTTTCTTTCTTGCACCCGGCCTGCATGCGTGCGTGTACATGCTACGTTGCGGCGCCTCTACTACGACATGTGCGGCGCCTCTACTACGACACGTCGTGCCTCTACATCGACCAGTATATACGTACGTACATGTTCGCGACCAGAATGACAACGCTACGTGCGCTTGACCAGATGGGTCCCGGCGATCGAGCACTTCCTTGCTGCGAAGATGTAACTGGTGGGTCCCAGCGGTCGAGAACAAATCGTTTTTGCATGGGCGCACTTCCTTGCGTGCGAAGATGTAGCTGCTGGGTCCCAGCGAGTCGGGAATCGTTTTTTGCGGACGCGCGTCCTTGCGTGCGAATGTAGCTGGTGGGTCCCAGCGGTCGGGCGAATAGTTTTTTGGGCGCACTTCCTTGCGTGCGAAGATGTAGCTGGTGGGTCCCAGCAATCGAGGCGAATCATTTTTCGTGCGCACTTCCTTGCGTGTGAAGATGTAGCTGGTGGGTCCCGGTGAGTCGGGAAGCGTTTTTTCACGAAATCGGTGGCCGTCCGATGGGTCCCGCTGTCGGTGGAGGAATTATTATTTTGCGTGTAATAAGGAGGCACTTCCTTGCTGCGGCCGTGGACCCAGTGTCGGCCTCTCCACGTCCGTCCACGTCCGATGGAAGTGGTTCCTTGACCACGTTGACCACGCCGCGCCGAGAGCACCACGGTGGTGGGCGATGGCGAGGACTAGGAAGGGATGACTTCGAGCGGGGAAGATCAGCGATGGATGCCGCGAAGAGGATCTGAGGTTCTTTGGTTGGCTGCGGTGTGAGGCTGTTGTCGCGCTTGAGAATAACGGGGGTGTGGGTGAGTAGAGGATGGCCTGGCCGGCGGTGGGAGTAGTAGAGGCGGTGAGGCCTCCAGCGGCATCACAACCGGCCACGGGAGGTTGGAGCCGCGCGCACGACCGGCCTTGGTTTGGTAATTTGGAGCAAGAAGACTAGAGGTTGAAGAAGTACTACGGCCGTTGGATGAACATCGTACGGTAACAGCAGCTAGAATCATTCATATTGACTAAGTTGAGAAAGCCCTCCGTCCCCGTCAACTTGGCAGGCCCACAAGTCAGCCTCCCACTATGCTGGGTTCCAGCTGGCAGGGGGAATATTCATTTTTTGTGCGTAATAAGGAGGCACTTCCTTGTGTTCGAATATAGCTAGTGGGTCCGACATGTCAGCGGGGGGCACATTATTTTCGCGAAATACAGAGGCCCTTCTGGTGGGTCCCAGATGTCAGGTGGAGGAATCATTATTTTGCGCGTAATAAGGAGGCATTTCCTTGTCTTGCGGTCATGGACCCAGTATCGACCTCTCCACGCACGATCTACTTCCGATGGTGTCGTTCGTTGACCACGATGACCACGCCGTGCAGCGCATCAAGGTGGTGGGCGGCGGCGAGGCCCCGGACAACAACGAGCGGAGATGGGAAGGCGGGAGTAGAGTCCGCAGACGGAGAGGTGTCACGAGATTAGCTGGTTCTAGTGTGGTGTGGTTCGGCGATCGGTGGAGAAGAACAGGAGGTGTGGAGGGTGGAGGGATGGCCTGGCCAGCGGTGGAGTAGCGCTTCATAGCGAAGCGTGCTAAAAGAGCTGCTAGCGCAGGAGGCGGGAGGTGGTCCGGCGCTGGAGGAAGAAGGCGAGATTGAAGATGGATGCCGGTTGTTGGATGTAAATCCAACGGCTAACATGTCAGAATCATTCGTTGACTAAATTGACAACGACTTGCGTTGGCTTCAACCTATTGGCCCACATTTCAGCCTCCAAAAATGTGGCACGTATTCAACCCATTTTTTCAGAATTTACAGTCTTTTTTTTGCACGGTAGAATTTACAGTCAATTTGATCTTTTTTTTGAATTATAGCCATTAGCTGGGCTGGGTGAACAAATAATGTAGCGTCCATGCGGCCCGTTTATTTTATTTCCTAAAAAATTACAGGCCATTTGCACTTTCTCGAAATACACGATTTTGCTGGGCTAATTCTAATTATAATGTTTGGTTGGGCCAGCAATGTTATCAAAAAATAAAAAGGGGCTGAGCATTTTGTTAGAAATATATTTAAATAATAGGTGATATTATTACATTCGTCCTTAAATCTTACCAAGCTTTTGTACACAATCACTAGGATTTTCGTGCCAAAACAATCCAAGATTTTATTTGTTAAGAAATTATTTTTATAAGTTAATAAGATGTGGGATATTGTTTTCTTACATATGTAAGTATCATTAAATATATGATGACAATAAAATAATATATAATAACATATGAAATATATTTTTAGAAAAACAGGAGCATCTCCCGGTTCCATTCTGAAACGAAACCACAACATATTACGTCTGACAGCTCAAAGAGCAGTTCGAAAGCAAAGGTAGAAAAGCTACAAACTAGGGGGTGCATGAACAAGTTCTCTAAATAACACAAATCACCCGGCGGTGCCAAAGGCGGAGCAGATAGAACACTCAAATGACACAAGGAGGGTCCAGTGAAGCCTTCATGGTCTTGACCGAGGGCCGTGTCGACTGCGGCGACCAGTAAGCAAGCGGAGACACGGGCTGGAAGGAGTAGCATGGTGGATGTCCCTCTTTTTGGCGCCAGTGCTCATCATCTTCATCGAGATCTTGAGGCGAGCCCATGGGTCCAGCCCGAGCAGGTCGAGCCTTGTTCAGCCACAAGTGATGCCAGCAGTTACGGAGGGATCTTGTTAGGGTTTCCACAAAGCTCATCAACTTGTCCTTGTCCGATCCGGAGGAGAGAATCGCCGATTCCTCATCATGTTCTGATCAACCTCAAGACCCGTGGAATGGAAATCCAGGAGGTGTTCTGAAAATCATAGAATTTCTATATTTCGGAGGCACCAAAGGACAACTGAGCTAACGGTGTTTAAAAGCGAGCACTTTTGGTAGCAATCCAGAATCTGCGACAGATTGAAGGATGAAACCAATCGACTAGAGAAATATTCCTCAATGTGGGCCCGAGATGTTTAGCAACTATACATTCAAAAATAGGTGAGAACAAGACTCTTGTTCCAAGCGATAAACACAATCAAGGGGTTTGATGATGTGTCTCTTCCTAAGGTTATCCCTAGTCATCAATTTGTTTTTGGAGAGAAGCCAGAGAAATACATGAATTTTTGGGGGAACTCTCAATTTCCAGACAGCAGGGATAAACATGGGTTGAACCCCTCTAAAGTTGATAACATGATAGAGGGAGCTGGAGGAATACTTCCCCTTATTGTCCAGCTGCCAAATCAGGGCATCCAGCTCGGCAGTAAAGGTAATGCTTTTGGTAATTTCCTCCAACTGGAACCATTGTTCCATGAGACTATCACTAAAGTTCCTTCTAAAAGAGAGTTTTAGGCATTGACCATCCCAAACTTCATTGACACTTTTGTTAAGCTCATTGCAAACAGAGTAAATAGGCCAAAATTGGACTGCTAGGGGGGATGTGCCAAACCTAGTATCTTCCCAGAACCTGGTTCTGCTCCCATCCCCTATGTTCCATCTGTAGCCAAATTTCACAGCATGCATAATAGATTTTAATCCTTTCCAGAATCTAGAGGTCTTAGGGTTGGAGGAAGGGACAACAATAGTAGGTTTATTTACTAGGTATTTATAGGCAATAAGAAGCTTCCAGGGTTTCAGGTCTTTCTGATAGAATCTTTTAATCCAAGACCCTAGAAGACAGATGTTAATTTCTTGGAGGCTAGGTATGCCTAGGCCTCCAAAATCTTTTTTCATAGAGACTAGGGCCCAATTAGCAAGGTGTAGCTTCCTATTTCCCTCCAAATCATTCCACAAGAAATGAGACATCTGAGAATTGATGAGGTTCACTTCCCATTTAGGGAACTCGAAGAAGGAGAGGAGATACACTGGAATGCTAGCCAAACAAGCTTGTATGAGGATCAATCTACCTCTGTAAGAGAGAAGTTTGCCCCTCCACCCAGCAATCCTTTTAATGATTTTATCGAGAAGGGTTGGATATCCTCTCTCCTCGGTTTATCATAGTGGAGAGGATACTTAGGTACTTAATGGGAAGTTACCTTTATTACAGACTAGAATAGAGGAAGTCAGCTAACTCCGATCATCCATGTTGATAGGGATGAGTTCACTTTTAGAGTAGTTGATTCTCATGCCTGAGACTTGTTCAAAACAGGTTAGAACAATTTTTAGATTGCTAGAATGTGTGGAGTCATTGTCTAAGAAAAGGATGATATCATCTGCATATTGAAGGCAGATGATGCCACCAGGGCAGACCTCAGGACAGAGCCCTGCAATCAGACTATGATCAGCAGCTTTGCTCAGCATTTTAGTAAGAACGTCCACTACTAAATTAAGCAAAAGTGGGGAGATGGGGTCACCTTGCCTAAGGCCTTTACCAGCAAGGAAAAAATCACTTTCACAGTTATTTAACTTGACCTCAACAGACCCCCCATGAGTAAGTTGCTGGATCCAACTCTCCTCTATGAAAGGCTTGGAAAAGATCTAAGAGATCATTTTTCACCAAGTCCCAAAAATGCTGGTAAAACAAGAAGGGAATCCCATCAGGACCAGGAGTCCCATCAGGATAAGAGCTAAAAATGGCTTCCTTCACCTGTGTCTCTGAAAAAGGGGCTTCTAGCAGCTCATTTTCAGCAGAAGAGACTTTTTCAGAAGCAGAGAAAAAAAAATTTGTAGAGAGAACCCAGAAGGGTTTTCTTTCTTAAACATGTCTTTGTAGAAGTCACTAGCCACTTTTAGCATCTCATCTACCTCAGTAACATGGCCATTAGGGCCATCAAGGGAGTGAATGAGGGTTTTCCTCCTCCTCTGGTTAGCTACTGCATGGAAGTAAGCAGTATTTCTATCGCCCTACTTAATGTTCCTATCTCTAGACCTTTGTTTGGCTTTGATTTCTTCTTGAAGCCAAATTTTCTTGAGCTCTCCATGGACAAAGTTTAATCTATTAGTCTCAGCCTCAGAGAGGTCAGTGGTTTCTGCCTTAATATCTAGAGAATCAAACTCAAGGAGGAGAAGCCTTTTGTATCTTCTAAGATTAGCTTCCTCATTGGAGTTCCACCCTTTGGTAGTTCTTCTAAATCTCCTGATTTTGATCATCCAATTTTCTAGGGCAGCTGCTCGGTAGGCTCATTCAGATTTTCTGACTAGCTCGGTAAAATCTTCTCTAACAACCACCACTTTTCAAATTTAAAACTATTTCTCTTTGGAGTTTGGTTAAGACCAGAGTCCCAGAGCAAAGGAGTGTGGTCACTACCACATCTAGGCAGAGCTCTACAACTAGAAATGGGAAAGAAACTATCTAATTACATGTCACGAGAAAATTTTGTCAATGGTGGACATAATCACAGGCAGCACATCCAACATATCTAGCGAGCTGTGGGTTTTCATTCTGACAGGGCAATTCTCAACTTTATGGGTAACCATTTTGCAGATAAAACAACTCTTGGGCTTGACACATTTATCCAAATGATGCCCTAGTTCCCTAAAGTTCTAGCAGATCACCTCAGAGTATGCCATAAGGCCCGAAGCCGGGGCAGGAGCAGTTTTCTGGATGTCCTATCTCTTCTTTTGCTGATTCTTGCCTTGAGATTTCCCACCGATCGAGAGTCGAGAACCACCAGCAGATTGATCTTGGGCAATTCTGAGAGCCTGCCAGATTGTGCCCCCATTTGGGGCGGAGGTGGGCCGTAACACTTGCCCAACGGTGCCCCGGTTGTGATAGGGAAATTCATCGGAGTTCTGGTTCCTTCTCATCCTCCAACCAGATGTTGTCTCTTAGGAAGCAGAAATAACCACCAGACAGCTCAATTGAAGCAGATTGCAAGCCTAATTTCAATCTTCTACAGGTTTGGGGGAGAGGTAAGGTAGGGGATCCACCTGCTCGGCTCGGTGGCGTCTTTGGTGGGCAGGAGTCGATCAAGCATTCCCATCTCGCAGCAGGCGTGGATCTCCTGAATTCACTTTGTCGTTAGCCCATCGAGCAAACGCAATCAGCTGACTCTTGGGGTGGGGCATCCTGTGCTTCTCCAAGAAATCTCCTTCGAAGTAGATCCGCGGAGCTAGATTCAGCAGCTCCCAATCCACATGATCCTTGCACATCCGAGCATACCTACGCGAGTGAGAGAACGGATTCGGTCCCTCCTCGGGTTCCTCCCTCGCAGCTTCCTCCTCTGCTTCCCTCCATTCGCGCATGCACTGGGTCCAGGAGAGAGCGTCGTCGCGGATCCGCATTGCCCGCTCCCTCCATCTCCTCCCTCGAGTCACCGGCGCGACGGAGTTGAGCGGCTGGAGCATCCGCGGGAAGACTTTGTAGACATGTGGGAGATGCATCTTGTACATCTGCCTGTCTTCCAGGCATTCCCCCGTGGATATGGCCGGCGACTCCATGGGGCGCGCGAGCGGACTTGCTGAGGGGGGCAGCCGCGCCCGGAGTCATGAGGTGGGGGGGGGGTGGCGGCGAGATCTATGGCAGCGGCGAGGGTGGAGGTAGTGGTGGGGGCAGCGGCGAGGGTGGAGGTGGTGGCGGGGGCGAAGGGGATCACGAGAGCGGTCATCTATTTGCCAATTATGTGGACTAAACAGTAAACATATAAAATAATTTAAATATATATAATATAGTTAGAAGGGAAACATAAGTTGGAACTGGCATTCCTATTCTTATATAGAAAAATAGAACAGACCTCTGCGTTTTCTTCAAAAAAAATACATAAATTGGGCTGCCAAAAATAAAACCTCGGATGGGAGGTCCATAGGCCGGTCGATACATGACGGCCCTAAGAAAATACAAACAGGCCTATGGACCTCCCATCCGAGGTCGTGGGCTGCGCATGTTAAAAATGAAAGCCTAGACGGGGCAGCCCAAAACCACGTCCAACACTTGCCAAAACTCCGTCCCTTGTTTTCTCGTGTTTACTTTTCGACATTGTGTGGGCCTTTTGTATGCATCATATGAAGATGTGCTATGCATGAATGTTGATCAGCATGATGTTAAGCGGCTGGTAGTTCCATTTTCGACCATGAATAAAACTTCCAACATGATGTTAACCCTGTTTGAAAAGGCCGTGTTAATATAAATGCTACGCCTCACGAAAGTTGCAGTTTCTTATCTGAAACTGAACTTGCAGTTTCTTATCTGAAACTAAAACTTGCAGTTTCTTCTCACGAGAATCACATTATGCACTTTTATACTCCTATGAAACTACATTTTTAAGTGCTAAAATAGATCTCTAGAATTCATAAAATACTTCATATGCTCAATACTGGAAATTTGAAATTCAAAAGACATTCATATCTAAAAGTACTCTCAAAATACACAACACAAAACACAATTCACAACCTGCAAATTCTTACAACCCTAAGCTCCTCCTGACAATTCACAACCTGCCTGACTATTGGGCTGGGGGGGGGGGGGTTAGCCCCCTCCTATTCCTCGGCGGCAGACAGCCGCCCCGTGAGACGATGTGAACGGCGAGGGAGAGGATGGCGGGGAAGCGTCATCGGGCCAACTGCTTTTCTCCTCTTGCAGTTGGATTCGGTCGACGAAGACTCCACCGGCTCGCTCTGGCAAGACACCCTCACAAACGGCACCCTGTAGATGCTCGATCCTTCAATCTCTGGCGGATGCTCCATCTGGGATCGATACTCCCACCACCGCTCCCTCACGATCGGATTCGGTGAGTCTGTTTGCTCCATGGCCCAGAGGAGTAGCTCTATGTACTCCGGCGTGACTCCCTCCGGGAGTATCGCCGCCTTTTCGCTCTATTGCAGATATTTGGCCATGGATGTCGCCGTCGCCGCTAGTTGGTCCTTGTTGTCAAACCAAGATTGTATCTCCAACATCCTAGCTAGCTTCACAGGGTCACCGTCTGCGATCCTCACGTATCTGTTGTACTCCTCCATCGATCTACTTCTCCACATCACCTTCACTCGCCGGCGGTGGTTTTTGAATGGAAGAGGAGAGGAGCAGCGCTGGTTTTGGATTAGAATGGGAGAGAGCACGCTGGTTTTAATTTGGAACAGGAGAGGAGGGGCGGTGGTTTGAAATGGAAGAGGAGAGGGCGGCGCTGCATTTAGATTGGAGCAGGAGAGAGCGGTGGTGGTTTAAGAGGAGAAGAAGCGGAAGAGTGGCGCTGGTCTTGGAAGTATTTTTTGTTGTTTTGCGTATTTTGGGTCAAAGTTTGACCACGTACTGTATTTGACAAGCAAAATGTGAATGCATGTCACCAAAAATTGTATTGTTTGGTTCGTATCTGAATATACTTTCAAATTATATTATTTTTGCAACGTATAACATATATTTTATGTGCGAAAATCATGGTCAATTATGACCCAAAATAAAAGGGAGACTAGTTAATGTGGGGTCGCTTTATTAATTGAAGGGTAAATTGATTTTGATTTTGATCCGATCCTGTGCCTTGACCCTCTCGTCCAATCCTAAATCGTTGCCTTGCGCTCTGTCCCTCTTCTCCATTGCAAAACCACCTCCTCTCCTCTCCATCATCTCCATTCTAAAACCACCGTCTCGCCTCTCCCTCTTCTGATCTTCTCCATTGCAAAAACTCCTCCTCTCCTCTCCATCATCTCCATTCCAAAACCACCGTCTCGCCTCTCCCTCTTCTCTATTGCAAGACCATCGTCTCTCCTCCGTTTCTAGGCGCTTTGCTCCATGGCAGGCGCAATCCATGGATACAATATTAGTATCTTGTATACTATTTAAAAAGTCGAGGGGGGCTTTTCTGCTGTGATGGCGGTGAGGCAGTTCCGCCTAGTCGGTTCGATAGAGGCGAGAAGGCGAGGGAGTAGGCTGCTGCAAGCGTGGGGTTGTGTGATTTGATAGCGAGTTCTCTTGGGACAGGTGGGGCCCGTGATTTGACTTGCCATTATCATTTTAAGTGCGGCGCTATGACCAGCGTGAGTCTCCCGATTCCTGACCACCTCCATACAGGTGCCTCTCCCAATGCTCCACCATGTAGTAGAGGCTGGCTCTTGCATGAGAGCCCACTTCTCCACTTTTTCCTTGCCTCTCTTTCTTCCACATATGCAAAAATGCCATGTAAAGCGCACTATTGTACTTACTTTTACTTGCTCCTACAGGTGCTTAAGCTTGCCACATAGGCATAAAGTCTGATGTGGCAAGTTAATCAAAAAAATACACTTATAGCCAACCTTATAGCCAACCTTGTTGTAGTATGAGTGACTAAGTGATGACTATGTATGGCATGCCAACATCGGATAGCCTAACACACCATGTTAAATCTCCAAGAAGCGCGACCCAGCGACGCTGACGATCGTGGTAAGGCGCGACCATGATCTACGCTCTTGGCAGCCCTTGGATCTGAGATCAAACGGTCGCATGCTAAGTTGCTGAAAATTTGCAGAATAACCCTCCAGGATAGGATATTCACCCATAGGTCTAGAATCACGCCATGCAACCGTTCGATCTCAGATCCAAGGGCTCTCGGAAGCCCGTATCATGGGAGAATGGAAAGCCACTACCCTGCCATTCGCACGCTGGCAGTTCGCTCCTACTCGTCCCCGCACGTCCTTCAATACTACGGCGGTTCGCTCCTAGTCGTCCCGTCCATTCACATTACGGCAGTTCCACTAATCCTAACCCTCCTCCCAAATCCATGGCGTCCCAAATCTCCACGACCGGCGGTGAGTACAAGGTTAGAACCATCACCGGCGATGAGTTCGATGTCATCTACACCCGTTCTTCCGTGACAATGAAAGGATGCCTTTCTCGCTCAGACGCATGTTCGAAGACTCAGATGATGAGTGGGTCGCTGGGCTAGATCTTGAGTACACCACAGTCTGGGGCGAGAGAAGGATCTAAAGGGCGAAGAGAGGAAGAAGCCGCCATGATCCAGGTTTGCGTGCATGACTTATGCTTGGTCTCGACATATGCCATGCCGGCGTTGAGTGCCAGGATTTTAAGGACTTCCTCGAGAGCAACCTAGTCAAATTCGTTCTTGTAGACTTTGGTAGCGACAAAAGAAGTCGGCGTCGGATAGGCCTCGTTGTAGGCAACACCACCGACCTCGGAAGAATCGGTGGTGTCCTCTCGTCGACCTTCAATCTGACCTGGCGGGAGCCATGGTTCATCCTTAAATGCGGTAAACTTGAGAAATCTCATTACACGTTTCATCATCATGCATGGCAGTGGAATGTACTAGATATAGACCACATCCACTACGCTGCAATGGATGGCTACCTTTGCTTCAATATCTACAAGGGTTGGATGAAGAGCAACAGCCAAGTGTGCGGTTCAAGCAAAGAAGTATCGGCCAAGAGGAAGAGGGACAAGGACGAAGTCGAGGACGTGGATGAGGACTCTGAGTAAGGTGGCAATGTCGTTGCTCATGGTGGTTCTAATGCAGTGTCTACCGGAATAGTTGCAGAGTTTAATTTAAGGTGTGCTTAATTTAATTTGAGGGGTGTGTTGTGCTGAGCCCCCAGCAGAACTATGTTATGTTTCTTCTCGTTACTTTAACTCCTCAGTACGTACATACTAGTATTTCTTACATTTCATCTTTTAGTTTGTATAGTACTACCACTCGTTTCTTCACATTATATACGTACAATATATATAGCCAACACTACAAAAAAAGACACATCCGTGACATTTTGGGCCGAACGAATTTTTTTTCTGTCATACATATGACACTTCCATGACGATAATTGTGACAAAACCGGTATCATCATAGATGTGGTGGGCTCCTACTTCTATGACAAAAAGCATGACGAGAAAATGGGCTTTTAAGTCACAGGCGGGCGGAGCGCAGCTGCATGACATTCTTTGGGCCGTCCATGACGGAAAAACCGTGGTAGAAGCGAGGGGAGGAAAATTTCGGGAGTTCCGGTTACGGTGGGAGGTCGGGGCGGCGATCGCGTTTTTCTCGTACACGTATCTTGGCGTGTGTGCGGCGTTAGCTCTAATCGAACCCTAAGCGGCGTTGGGCTCTAAATGAAACCGGCGATTGCCTTTGCGAACTCTGGAAACCGAACCCGGCGATCGATCGATGGCTGTTAATCGAACCCGATCGGCGATTCGCCGCTCTGCTGCTAAGCTGAAGCGATCGATTGGATGAGCAGTTAGCGTTGCGGGGGTTTGGATGAGCAGTGGCGGTGGCATTGCCTCTGGTTGAACAGGACCCGTGGTGTGGTGGAGGGCTGGATGAGCAGTAGAAGATAGAGGGGTGCGGTGGAGGGTGGATGAATAGGACCCGTGGTGTGGAGGGCTGGATGAGCAGTGAGCGGTGGAGGGTGCCCGTGGAGGGGTGGTTGAACAGGACCCGTGGTGTGGAGGGCTGGATGAGCAGTGAGGCGGTGGAGGGTGGTTGAGCGATGGCGGTGGAGTAGCGCGCGGTGGAGGCTAGATGAACAGGAGCCTGTGGAGGCTGTAGGAGGTCGACGGTGGAGATGAATAGTATCCTATGGAGTCCCGTTTTGCGGTACGCCACACCCCTCCCGATGAACAGGACCCCCGTTTCGACCGTAGGAGGTCCGTTTCGTCCGTTTTGTGGTACGCCACACCCCTCCCGATCAACAGGACCCCCATTTCGACCGTAGGAGGTCCGTTTCATCCGTTTTGCGGTACGCCACACCCCTCCCGATCAACAGGACCCCCGTTTCGACCGTAGGAGGTCCATTTCCTACGTTTTGCGGTACACAAGACCCCTCCCGATGAACAGGATCCCGTTTCGAACGTGGCCGGTCGAACACAAGGACGTTTCCTCCGTTCTGTGGTACGCCAGGCCTCGTTTGCATCGCGTGTTCCGTCCAAGCCCTCCCGATGAACACAGCCACGCAATCTGTTCCGACCCAGCCGGTTGGCTCCCACGCGTTCCGTTGCCTCCCGATGAACACGGCGCATTCCATTGCCTCCCCATGAACACGACGACGACGATGTTTCTCCGTTCCAACCCAGCCATGTACGAGTTACGGCGTGCGTATCGCGAGTGGCGTTGAGACCTGCCCGTATGTGCGTCGTGGCCTTATTTTCTTGCTTGCACCACGGCTGCTGTATATGCGTGTACATGCTACGTGCGGCGCCTCTACTACGACGCGTCGGCGCCTCTACTACGACGCGTCGCGGCGCCTCTACATCGACCAAGTATATATATGCGTACCGTTCGCGACCTGAATGACAGCGCTCGTGCGCTTGACCAAGTGGGTCCCGGTATCGAGCACTTCCTTGCTGCGAAGATGTAGCTGGTGGGTCCCAGCGGTTAGAGGCGAATCGTTTTTTGCCGCACGCACTTCCTTGCGTGCGAAGATGTAACTGGTGGGTCCCGGCGATCGGGAAGCGTTTTTTCGCGAAATCGGTGGCCCGTCCGATGGGTCCCGCTGTCGGTGGAGGATAATTATTTTGCGTAATAAGGATGCACTTCCTTGCTGCGGTCGTGGACCCAGTATCGACCTCTCCACGTCACGATCCACGTCCGATGGAAGCCTTTCCTTGACCACGTTGACCACGCCACGCCAAGAGCACCATGGCGGTGGATGGCGACGAGGCCTAGGAAGGGGCGACGCGAGCCGGGGAGCAGCGGCGGTGGATGCCCAGCGTGAAGTGCGAGGTTCACGGTTGCTTGCGGTGTGAGGCTGTCGTCGCCCTTGAGAATAACGGGGTGTGGGTGAGTAGAGGATGGCACGGCCAGCGGTGGGAGTAGTAGAGGCGGTGAGGCCTCCGCCGCATCATGCCCCGACCCACGGGAGGCGGAGCACGAGCACGACCGGTGCTGGTTTGGTAATTTGGAGCAAGAAGACCGGAGGTTGAAGAAGCACTACGGCCGTTGGATGGACATCATACGGTCATTGGAGCTAGAATCGTGCATATTGACTAAGTTGACAAAGCCCTCCGTCCCGTCAACTTAGTAGGCCCTAAGTCAGCCTGCCACTATCTTTGGGTCCCGGCTAAGAGGGAGTATTCATTTTTATGCGTAATAAGGAGGCACTTCCGTACATGCGAAGATATAGCTGGTGGGTCCGAGTGTCGGTGGTGATAACGTTTTTTCGCGAAATCTGAGGCCCTTTTGGTGGGTCCACGATGTCGGTGGAGGAATCATTATTTTGCGTGTAATAAGGAGGCATTTCCTTGCGTGCGGCCGTGGACCCAGCTATCGGCCTCTCCACGTCTGATCCACCGATGCATGTCGATCGTTGACCACGTTGACCAGGCGGCGCCGAAAGCACCGAGGCGGTGGGCGGCGGCGAGGCCTAGGAAGGAACGACGACAAGGCAGGAAGACTCAGCAGTAGTTTCCCCGCGGAGAATGCTGTTGTCACGAGGGTTTCTTGGTTAAATCTGCCGTCGCGGAGAATAACAACAGGTGTGGGTGAGTAGAGGATGGCTAGGCCAACAATGGGAATGCTGAAGGCGGTGAGGCCTCTTGGCAGCAGAGCCCGGCCTTGGGGGGAGGAAGGGCGAGCAGTCCCTTGGCGCTTGTTTGAGCAGCTGGAGCAGGAAGAGCAGAGATTGAAGAAGTACGACGGCCGTTGGATGGCCATCCAACAGTCACTGCTTGTGCGTCAACCTGTTTTTTTAGGAAAGCCTCAAATCTGTGGAAAACAGCAACCAGCCCATCTGCCATTCTTTCTAATAATTTACAGCCCATTTGCTAATTATTAAGGTTTTTTTGGAGCCCATATTATTTTTGTTAGCATTACAGCCCATATTGTGGCTACGGTTAAAAAATTATACGAAATTTTGCATATTTCGGTGCGGTCCGAACTGTTTTTAATCCCGAAATTTCGACTCACATTCAAACTGATTTTAAAAATAAAAGTATATCAATATAAAATCCAACAAATTCTCCATGCATAAAAATTAATGTAATTTAAAATCTCGAAATAAAAAAGATATTTGAAACTAATTGCCGGTTTGATGTGTTTTACAAATGTACAGCCCATTTCTCATTACTAATGGGCCATTTTCTCGGCTAGCCGAATGAAAGCTCTCCTCGTCTTCAAAGATTTGCAGCCCAACATGCCTGACAAAGCGACTTACTTGGCAAATCACAAAAAACTGGGCTGTGGCCGTGGACCCGGTATCGGCCTCTCCACGTCTGATACTCTTCCGATGGAATGTCGCTGACCACGTTGACCATGGCGCGCCGAGAGCACCAAGGTGGTGGACGACGGCGAGGCCCAGGAAGGGGACGACACGGAGCCGGGGAAGACGCGACAGTGGATGCCCACGCGGAGTGGTATGAGGGAGTCCTGGATTAGGGGGTATCCGGACAGCCGGACTGTATACAACGTCCAGACTATTGAAGCGTAAAGATAAAAGACTCAAGACTTCGACCCATGTCCGGATGGGACTTTCCTTGGCGTGGAAGGCAAGCTTGGCGATCCAGATATTATATTTCCTTCCTTGTAACCGACTCAATGTAAACCCTAGCCCTCTCCGGTGTCTATATAAACTGAAGAGGTTGGTCCTTAGAAGGCCGATCACAATTACAATCATACCATCATAGGCTAGCTTCTAGGGTTTAGCCTCTACGATCTCGTGGTAGATCTACTCTTGTACTACCCATATCTTCAATATTAATCAAGCGGGAAGTAGGTTTTACCTCCATCGAGAGGGCGAACCAGGTAAACATCTGTGTCCCTTGCTTCCTGTTACCATCAGCCTAGACGCACAGATCGGGAACCCCTACCCGAGATCCGCCGGTTTTGACACCGACATTGGTGCTTTCATTGAGAGTTCCTCTGTGTCGTCGCTACAGGGCTCGATGGCTCCTTCAACCATCGTCAATAACACGGTCCCGGGTGAGACCTTTCTCCCTGGACAGATTTTCGTGTTCGGCGGCTTCGTCCTACGGGCCAATTCGCTTGTCCATCTGGAGCAGATCGATAGCTACGCCCTTGGCCACCAGATCAGGTTCGGGAACCTGAACCGCATGACGGACATTTGCGGAGACTTGATCCTCGACGGATTCGGGCCTATGCCAGGAGCACCGGACAGTCACGACGAGCACGGCTTAGACCTGCTGTCGGACAAAGCTCGGGGTATCACCCCCGCAGTAGCCTCGGACCTAAATCCGGAGCAGGCTGTGTTGCCTGAGGACGGAGGGCTGGACCCCGCCCCGCAGGTCGCACACTCATTGGCGGTGGAGCTGAACATGGGCCTTACCTATGTGGTGGCCTGTGACTCCAGACCCCCGGATTCGTATCCGGATGTTGGTTCCGGTCCGCGCACTCCCGAGCCAGTCGAGCCAAGTTGGGCTCCGATAATGGAGTTCACCGCTACGGATATCTTTCAGCACTCGCCCTTTGGCGACATGCTGAACTTATTAAAAACTCTCTCTTTGACAGAAAATTCTGGGCCAAACTATGTCCGGCTTGAGTGGGAAGCAGGCGACGAAGAAATTCATTACCCACCCACCACCCACTTCATATCCACGGTCGATGACTTAACCGACGTGCCGGACTTCGACTCCGAAGACATCGACGGTATGGACGACGATGCAGGAGAAGATTCGGAATCTATGGGGCGCTGGACTTCTCCCTCGTCACACGACATATACATGGTGGATCGCCCAAAGAGGACAAAGGCAACAATCGGACGATAAAACCCCGGACAAAGCCAAAGCGGACAGTGCGAGGCGCCGTTCTAAGTCCAGCAACAGTAAAAATAGCGACAAGAGTGCGGAGGATCGATACTACAATCAACTCAAGGCAACAACGACCATCTGAGACCAAATGATGGGCGGGGCGAACCAGGTCACCTTGAACATAGTTGAAGCATCGCCCTAGGACAATGATCCCGACATACGGGGTCATCAAACCAAACCAACCACGGGAACACACGGATAATGATGCAATCCCGGAAAAACACGTGGAACGAGATAACCTCCACGGGAAGCTTATGGCCACCGCAAGAAGTCTAAAGAAGCGAAGCAAGCGGCTCAAAGCCGCACAGAAGCGCTCAACCGTAGATGGAACAAAGTGCTGAACCTTTGAAGAAAGATCTGGCGATGGTGCATCATACAAAGAGCTATCAAAATGCAAGCTACGCCAGAATTCGATGACGGTTGTGCCACTTCATAACCGCAACAAAGCGACTCGACGGCACGCATACGATCTACATGAGCACTGGATAAGAAAGTTGGCGTGGCCAGGTCCATTTATGGATCCAAAGGACACACCCCAGCGAGGACTATGGTCACCAAAACGATTTATGCCAATTGAATACCAGTCTGGAATAAACACCGGACACAACAACAGCCGACGGCATGCCACAGCATGTCCAGATATAGAGGGGCTGCTCACCCCCTGTGCTTTCTTGAAGAAATCTTGGACCATGAATTTCCACGGGGCTTTAAACCTGTGAACATAGAGGCATCTGACGGAACAGCAGACCAGGTATCCGGATTGAGGATTTTATCCTGCATATACATATGGCTCGTGGAGATGACCTCCACGCCATCAAATACCTTCCCCTCAAACTGAAGGGACCAGCCCGACACTGGTTGAAAAGCCTCCCCGAAAATTCAATTGGAAGTTGGGAGGAACTCGAGGACGCTTTCAAGGCCAATTTTCAAGGGACCTATGTCCGGCCTCCGGATGCTGACGATTTAAGTCACATAATCCAACAGCCCGGAGAGTCTCCCCGCAAGCTTTGGAACAGATTCCTCACTAAGAAGAATCAAATTGTTGATTGTCCGGACACTTGAAGCCTTAGCGGCATTCAAACACAGCATCGCGACGAGTGGCTCGCCAGACACCTCGGCCAAGAAAAGCCAAGGACAATGGCAGCCCTAACAAGCCTTATGACCCGCTTTTGCGCGGGTGAAGATAGCTGGCTAGCCCGTAAAGGCACCAGCGACCCCAGCACATCCGAAATAAGGGATGGCAACGGGAAGCCAGAGCGTAATAAAAACAAACACCCAAACAAGGAAGATAGCCCGGATAACACAACGGTTAATGCCGGATTTAGGGGCTCTCGACCTGATCAGCAAAAGAAGCCATCTAAAGGCAGTAAAGAGGGACTGTCCGATCTGAATAGAGTCCTAGACAGACTGTGCCAAATTCATGGCACCCCTGACAAACCTGCAAACCACACACACAAAGAGTGCTGGGTCTTCAAGCAGGCCGGCAAATTAAATGCCGAATACAAGGGAATGGAAATACCAAGTGAAGACGAGGATGAACCTCGCCAGCCGAACACTGGGGGATAGTAAAAATTCCCGCCAGAGGTTGAAACAGTGAACATGATCCACGCGACTCACACGTCCATGAGGAGGAACGAACGCGCGCATAGAGACGCGCTCGATATAGAGCCGATCGTACTCACACCTAACCACTGGACGTCTTATCCGATCACCTTCGATCACTGGGACGACCGAACTAGTATTCGGCGTGGAGGATCAGAGGCCTTGGTGCTTGACCCGATAATCGACGGATACCATCTCACCCACGTCCTCATGGACGGCGGTGTAAGTGCATCTAGTGCCCCTTAGTGATTTTGGTGTATTGAAGACTTATAGGTTAAGGGACTAATGTGTTTATGAGTGTACACAGGTCTATAAGTCTATGAGGAGTTTGATATCTACAGAGAAAGTCGACCCCTAAAAATGAAGTTCTTCGATTGAAGACTTTGATATTCTGAAGACTTTCTGAAGACTTTGAAAGTGAAGAAATTGGTGTGACCTTGAAGACTTGGTATTCATTTGAGGAACATGAAGCGTGAAGACTTTTGTTTTCGTAGTTTCGTTTTCTCTTTCTTGAGTCATAGGAAACACCGTACTGTTAAAGGGGGTCGAGGAAATACTAAGGAAAAATTTCCATGTGATGCTCAACTCAAAATCCTACACCTACCAATCCCTTCGAGTGAAGCCTTTGGAAATCTCATACAGCTCAGTCAATTTCTTGATGATGAGACGAAGTTCTTACAGTATTTGAGAATTTATTCGGACCGAGGAGTTAGGAATTCGCCAAAGTGTGGATTGCCTACAATGAGGAACATGATAGCCCCGAGGAATTTGAGAGTCAAATTTTCGACCGTTCTTTGTGTTCTTGCGCCAGCTGTCCCAAAATATCTTATCCACCTAACGGTCATATCATTGAAGGGCATTTATGTCTTATCATGTCGGGCTGCTCCCTAGGCTATAAATAGCCGCCCCCTACAACCACTAGCTGGTTGGCTGCTCCGAGAGAACTTGACACTTGTCATTTGAGAGCAACCCATCCTCCGAGGACTTTGAGCGAAAATCATCGAGTGAGGAAAACCCAAAACCAAACCCCTACAAACCCAAAGTGATTGAGCATCACTGAAGAGATTGATCCTGCGTGGATCCGACGCTTGTTACCTTTGAAGATTGTGCTTCTTCCAGACGGTTAGGCGTCATGGTCTAGAGCATCCAAGAGGAATTGTGGATCGCCGAGTGACCAAGTCTGTGAAGGTTTGGAAGTCGCCTGAAGACTTACCACGAGTGATTGGACGAGGTCTGTGTGACCTTAGTTCAAGGAGAATACGGTGAGGACTTGGTGTCTGAGCTGCGTGGTTTCGATTTGGGTGTCCGGGACTGTGTGTCCTCGAGTTTAAATACTCAGCCGCTCCAACCAGACGTACAACTGAGATAGCAGTTGGAACTGGTCTACCAAATCATTGTCTTCACCAACCTAACTGGTTCTATTTCCTCAACTCTTTCATTTCCTCATTACTGTGTTGAGTGTTCATTCATATCTGTGTTTGAAGACTTTGGTCAAGACTTTCTCAATTCCTCAGTTCAATTTCTTGATCTGTTTATCTTCATCTTGTGTTATCCTGTGTTTACGCTTTCTCGACTCTTTGATTGTCTTCATTTCATCATGATGACCATGCCCACATTCTCTTATGCTTACTTGAGTACTTATTCGCTGCAAGTAGTTCTTCACTTAGGAATTTCCTCACCGCAAATTCCTCATTGAAGAATTCATAAAATCGCCTATTCACCCCCCTCTAGTCGATATAACGCACTTTCAATTGGTATCGAGCAAGGTACTCCTTGTTACGTGTGATTTTAGTTTAACCACCGGAGTTTTAGTTATGTCGACCGCTGGTATGATCAAGGTCTCAGCTGGGTGTCCTACCTTTGATGGGACGGACTACCCCTTATGGAAGAACAAGATGCGAATGCATCTTGAGGCAATTGACAACGATCTACGGTATGTTGTGGAAAATGGTGTTCCTCTGTCACACCTTCTCTCGAATGTTGCCGATGTGAAGAGATTCAAGCAACTCGATTCTCAGCGAAGAATATCATATGTGGCCATCGAGCAAAGGACAATATGGAAGAGTGAGTGCTTTGGAAACTGCTAAGCTCATCCGGGACGGCTGTCCAAAGTAAATGAAGGAGTCTCAACTCAGCGTGACTCTCGAGTTGATGTTCTTCGCAATCTCTTCAACCGCTTCAAAAGACTCGACAAGCGAAAATGTTCAACAAACCTTGATCGCCTCATCGACATCTCAAATGAGCTTCAAGCGCTTGGTGCCATCGACATCACCGACCATGAGGTGGTGAAGAAATTATTGAGATCGCTTGATTCCTCATTTGATACTCGCACCGATGATACAAGAGCGTCTTGACTACAAGTCACTTGATCCGGTGATATCCTCGAGAGGCTAAATACTCATGAGTTCGACTTCTTCAAAAAGAGATCTCTATGGTTCTAGCTATGGAAAATCACGTGCCTCGAAGGCCAAGGCTGTATCGAATCTGATTGTGAAGACTCGGTAGTAGCCTTGGAGATCTGAAGAATTGAGCCAGGAGCTAGCACTGCTCGTGAAGAAATTCAGAAGTTCTCAAGGCGTGGTCGCTTTGGAAAATCCTCAAGGAGCAAGTGATTCCTCATCCGGTGACTATAAGAGAAGACTTTGCCACAAATGCAAGAAACCTGGTCACTACATTCAAGATTGTCCTCGATTGGGAAAAGGAATTAAAGAAGAAGAAATACAAGGATTACAGTTACGATGATGCTAAGAAGAAGAAGAAATCGTAAAATCTTCATCATCAAAATCCTCAAAGCCCTCTTCTCACAAGAAGAGCAGCTCCAAGAAGGCTCGGGCATTCATTGGCAAGGAAATGGACTCTGAAGCTGAATCTGAGGAACATGAGGAAGAGGAGGCATCAGAAGAATCTGAGTCTGGTGTGGCAAGTCTAGCTCTCGCATCGCTTTCGTGACAAGTCCATCTTCAACTGAAGAAAATGACCTCACCAACAAAGCTGATGAAGATAGTGATGACTACGCCCCACCTATTGCTTCATGGCAAAGGGTGCCAAGGTACTCAAATATACCTCCTCTCGAATCTAGTGAAAATGAATCGATGAAGATCTAAAGCCCAGCTACTCAAAACTTGCTAAGATTGCTGTAAAACAACAAAGGGCTTTTGAAAAGGTTCAAAACATGCTAGATAAAAGTGATGATATGTTAGGTGAAGAAATGGATCGCACTAAAGCCCCGATTGAAAATCTTGAGAGACTTGATCTAGGTTTGACAACCTTCAAGGTCATCATAACACTCTCTTATCGATCATGAGAAACTTTCTTATGAATTTCTTCAAAGAAAGCAAGATCTTGAGAAGCTAAGAGTGAGTTATGAAGATCTTGAAGGGCGCGATTCATTACTTGCTCAACAAATCAGCGCTTCTCGTGAAGAATTTGTTCCTCCATGCTTAAAGTGCATTGAGCGTGAATCGCTAATTCTTCACTGAATGTTCAAATGCTTCAACTGTTACAAATTCTTCACCTGCTCTGCTATCACTAATTCCTCATCGAGGACATTGCTAGTATCCTTGACGATGCAGGGTTGAAGGAATTGTACATGACAGACATGTACAAAAGCCTCAAAGGGCATCAGACTCTTTGTGATGTGCTTAAAAAGCAGATCCTCAACAGGAACCCTAGGAAAGAGGGTATTGCCTTTGAGAGGAAATTCAATGCTGATGGAACATATTGGAAGCCTGAGCAGTACCCCAAAACCTCATGGGTTGCTGCAAAGGGACCTCCAGTTGATCCATCCAACTTATCTGGCTTTACATGTGAATCTCCTCATTCTTGTGATGAGTCATTTGACTCCAACTATAAACTGTTCAAAAATCAGAATGGTGAAGTATTTGCTAGATATGTTGGCACTAACTGCAGGAACGTTCCCCTATGAAGAAAATCTGGGTTCCCAAGAAAAGCCTTGAAAGTCTTTAGGTGAATGTCCTCATGACACCACCTGTGAAGAAAAGGAACCCCAAATCAAACTCTTCATATGGACCAAATTCTTCATATGGATCCAAGTCCTCATACGGACCAAATTCCTCACGTGGATCAAATTCCTCAAAAGGATCAAAGTCCTCATATGATTATCATCGTGCTAACAACTCTGTTTCGTAGGGTAGAGCTAAGGGCTATGAATATGTGCATTATTCTTCAAACCAATATGTTCATAAGTCCTCGAAGAATTTCTCCGCTTATTCATATGCTTACCTAACCCCTCTTATGTGAAGCGAAATGGATTGGCCTCTATGCCACCATTCTCATATGGTGCTTGCAGAGTGATGAACTCTTTGCCACCCCTTCAGATGTGGGTGGTGAAGAAAAAGAACTAATCTCTTCTGCAGGTCAGGTCTCGGGCGTGCTTTAAGCGTCGAAGAATTTCTTTGGGGCACGACAAAATGCACGAAAGGACGCAGCTAATCATGAAGAAATGAACTTTCATTTCACACGTCCTCCTACTTGCTTATCATTATCTTTGCTGATGAAATTCATCGATGAAATTGATATCATATTCTTCAGCGATGAAGTATATGAGATCGTAAGTTGCACTAATTCATCTGCAGGATGATCAACCCAAAGCCAATGAGTGGGTCCTCGATAGTGGATGTACAAATCACATGATTGGTGACAAGAATCTATTGATGGATGCTCCCTTATCACCGTCACATCTGAAGCATATCATCTTTCTTGACAAAGGCAAAAGTCGTATTGGGTCTTGGTAAGGTTGCGATCTCTAAGGACATACACATGGACAAAGTCATGCTTGTTGAGTCCTTAGGATACAACCTCATGTCAATCTCAATGCTTTGTGATCTTGATATGGTTGTTGTCTTTGGCAAGTATCGTTGTGTTGTGATCATGGAAGCTGACAATTCCAAAGTCTTCGAAGGCTTTAGGAGAGGAGACTTGTATATTGTTGATTTCTCCTATGGACCACAACCAGCCGGGTGGTCTACTTGCAAAAGCTTCAGAAGGCTGGCTATGGCATCGGCGACTTGGTCACTTGAGGCATGAGGAATTTGCACACCCTTGAAGAAGAAGCATGTCATTGGCATTGAGAATGTCAAATTCCTCAAGGATCACTTGTGTGGAGCCTGTGAAGCTGGAAAAATGACCAAGGCCAAGCATCCAGCGAAGACTATCATGACCACTACTCGTCCATTCGAATTGCTTCACATGGACCTCTTTGGTCCTAATCATTACTCAGCAGTCACTAATGATGCATCTCTATATGGCTTTGTTATTGTTGATGATTACTCTCGTTACACATGGGTACACATTGTTACTTACAAAAATGAAGTGCAGGAAGTCTTCAAACGATTTTCCTCGAGGGCTTCAACCAACTTTGGTGTGAAGATCGAGACACATCGGGAGTGACAATGGAACTGAGTTCAAGAATTCGGTCTTGATGCCTATCTTGATGAACTTGGTATTACTCATGAGTTATCTGCTCCCTATACTCCTCGGCAAAATGGCGTCGTGGGCGCAAGAACAGAACTCTTGTTGAGATGGCTCGCACTATGCTTGATGAATACAAAGCGCCTAGTCGTTTTTGGATTGATGCAATTGATACCGCGTGCCACATCATCAACAGTATATCTTCACAAATTCTTCAAGAAGACTGCCTATGAACTCCTCAACGACAAGAAACCCAATGTGAGTTATTTCAAACTCTTCGGTGCTAAATGCTGGATTAGAGATCCTCATCCCAATTCTAAATTTGCACCGAAAGCACATGAAGGTTTTATGCTTGGTTATGGAAAGGACTTGCACACCTACAGAGTCTTCAACATCGCTCTTCACAAGATTGTTGATACTGTAGATGTGCGGTTCGATGAAACTAATGGCTCGCAAAGAGAGCACCTACCTTCTGTGTTAGATGAACCAGCACCTGAGGAATCTATCAAGTTCAAGGCAACTGAGGATGTCATTCCTACTGAAGAATCTGCTGAAGAATTCATTCATGTACGCGAAGAACGTCGAGCTGATGCACCTGAAGATAATGCTGAAGAAAATGGTGCTGAAGAAAATGCTGATCAAATTCCTCGACGACAACCAGCTCATCCTCGCGTTGCAAAAGAAGTGCAAGTTGACAAGATCATCGATGACATTGAAGCGCTAGGTCCTCTCACCCGCTCAAAAGCTTCACATTTATCTAACTTTTGTGGGCACTATGCTTTTGTCTCTATCACAGAGCCCACTAAGGTAGATGAAGCATTTACGAGCCTGAGTGGATTCAGGCCATGCAAGAAGAATTACATCGATTCGAGCTCAACAATGTCAGGAACTGGTCAAGCGTCCAGATCCTCGCAAGCATAATATCATTGGCACAAAGTGGATCTACCGCAACAAGCAAGATGAAAATGGCCTTGTGGTGAGGAATAAGGCACGACTTGTAGCTCAAGGCTACACGAGTTGAAGGAATTGATTTGATGAAACTTTTGCACTGTTGCTAGACTTGAGGCTATTCGCATATTACTTGCTTATGCTAACCATCATAATATCACTTTATATCAAATGGATGTGAAAAGTGCATTCCTCAATGGTAAGCTTGAGGAAGAAGTATATGTTGCTCAACCCCCAGGTTTTGAAGATCCAAAGAATCCCGACAAAGTCTTGAGACTCAACAAGGCCCTCTATGGTCTCAAACAGGCCCCATGGGCGTGGTATGATACATTGAAGGAATTCTTCGTGAAGAATGGCTTCACACCAGTTCACTCGACCCTACTCTCTTTACTAAATCATATGATGGTGAACTGTTTGTGTGCCAAATATATGTTGATGATATTATCTTTGGCTGTCTTGACCAGCGTTATAGTGATGAATTTGCCTATATGATGAGTGAAGAATATCAAATGTCTATGATGGGAGAGTTGAAATTCTTCTTAGGTCTTCAAATTAAATCAACAACACAATGGCATATTCATATCTCGGAGAAATACCTCAAAGATGTCACGAAGAAATTCGGCATGCAAGATTGCAAAGGCGTCAAAATTCCTATGCCCACAAATGGCCATCTATGCCTCGATGAAAATGGTATTGACTTGATCACAAGGTATACCGCTCCATGATTGGTTCTCTATTGTACTTATGTGCATCTAGGCCAGATATAATGCTTAGTGTTTGCATGTGTGCCCGATTTCAAGCTACACGAAGGAATCACACCATAAGGCTGTGAAGCATATTCTTGATATCTAGCTCACACACCAACACTAGGATTATGGTACCCCAAGGGCTCTACTTTTGATCTCATTGGATATTCGACTCGACTATCTGGTGATCGTGTGGACCGCAAGTCAACATCTGGTACTTGTCATTTCCTCGGACGATCTTTGGTCTGTTGGTCCTGGAAGAAACAAAACTGCGTATCAATGTCTACTGCTGAAGCTGAATATATTGCCGCTGGCTCTTGTTGTGCTCAATTGCTGTGGATGAAGCAAACTCTCAAGGACAACAGCATCAACGTGAAGAATGTGCCTCTCTACTGTGACAATGAGAGTGCCATCAAGATTGCTCACAACCCAGTTCAGCACTCGAAGACAAAGCACATTCAAATTCGTCATCATTTTCTTCGTGATCACGTGTTGAAGGGCGACATCTCCATCGAGCATGTGAAGACTGAAGAACAACTAGCCGATATCTTCACAAAGCCCTTGGATGAGAAGAGATTTAGCAAGTTGCGGTCTGAGCTAAATATCTTAGAATCTTGAATGTTCTTTGAAAAGGACACACATCCCGACACTTATGCAAAATTGATGACTTAGATGTGCAACACATGAAGAAACGTTTTCTTCAATCAATGAAGAATAACACTCTAAGTGTGAAGAAATTAATGAAGAATTTGATTCTCAGAACCCTCGACAATTATGCGCGTGTCTGAAATCATCATTCTTATCTGATGAGTCACGCCACCACCAAAGTTGAAAATCTTCAATTTGAGTTTTCCTCAGTTTTGAAATTCTTCAGTTTTCAAATTCTTCAACTTTGCAAAATCTTCATTGTTTCCGTCGTTTTTCTTCATTGGCTATATATATATATATATATATATATATATATATATATATATATATATATATATATATATATATATATATATATATATATATATATATATATTATGTCCTCTACAACATTCACTTATGGCTATTTCTTCAAGTTGCTTTTTACGCTAAGTGAATGTGATGGACCCTTCCCCTCTATGCTATACTCAACCCAATCTATTCACAAATTCTTCATGTGCGTTCTATTTGAAACTCGTTCAAAATCTTCTTTGTGTCCTTGTCGGCTGAAGAAATTGCGAGCGGAACTTTAAAACTGATCTTATCCAAACTTTCGTTTTGCCGCTCAAACCGTTCCGCATCCCCGATAGATTTATCTATTCACCCACGATCTAACACAATCTCCACTTCTCGATGCGTGGGTGACACATGTCAGCGAATGAGAAGGGTCAGGCACGTTAGTCCAAAATCTTGGTGCGAACAGTTTTTCACCGTGGCTATATATACCCCTCTCCCTTCCTCACTTCCTTTACTCCGCTCGACCGCTCTCTCTCGCTCGAGCTTCTCAAACCCTAAGCGCCGCTACTCCATCGTCGCCGGTGAGGAAAAGCTTCTTGCCTCGACCTCATCGCCGTCAGATTCAAGCCGACCGCGAAATCTTCACTCCGCCGCGCCGTAGCTGTCTTCCTCCACCAAGTTAGGGCGTGGAAGATCTAACTGACGAACTTCCATCTGTTCTTCTCGGTTCGTCGTGTTCTTCACTTCGGTAATTAAAAGTTACTTTTATTACTCGCTTTGATTCTCAAACCTTCACGAAAATCTTCAAAGGTGTTTATTCTTCAAATCTTCACACATATGAACACCTCAAACAAAATATGCTCTTGATTCGTTTCTCTAAGCAATGATTTTCTTCAAGATTCCTCAATTGTGTGGATCCTCGATCTATACAACTCTGGAACCTAAGACAAAGATCGCTTAGTGAAATTCTTCAAGGCTCATCTGGTCAAATTCCTCAAACTAGTTCTTTTGAAAACCTTACGAGAAGCATATGACCTCTCCAAATTCCTCGCAACTATACTCTGTTCACGGTACTCATGTCCATTGCTGAATCACTAGGTTCTCATCAACTTAACTCATTTGCAGCGTTCCTCGAAGAAAAGTTGCATACTTCTTGAGAGAATTCGATTGTTCAAATTCCTCGGTGAAGAATATGGCGAAGGAAAGAAGCCAGAGAAAGGAGGAAAGAGGCTGAGGTCATGATCTGCGTTTGAGATTCTGAGGAAATCTATGCTGATTATTGCACACTGATGAAGCCGAGTTCGCAAAGAAAACAAAAATCAGCGCAAGGTGCGCATTCAAAGGATTGAAAGGAGATGGGCAAGGGAATGGAGGAGTACAGATATGTTACTCCAAAGTACATGAAGAAATTCGCCTCAATCCTCCATGCCCAAGAGCTCCATTGGCACTGGTCAAGAAGTCGACCCCACCAAAGCATCAAGCGTGGTGAGGACTTTCTGAAGAATGGGCCAAGCGCCAAGCCAAATTGGCAAGACAAGCCAGCGAGGCGGTGAGGAAATTTAATGAGGACTCACATCTTGCTGCTGCCACTTCGAGGCCTCTGTCAAGCCAAGAAAATCTATGGCAAAGAAGCCGCACACAAGCCAAGTGCTTCACCAGCAGTGCCCTCACGGCCAAGTTCCTCAGTTGTGCCCTCACGGCCAATTCCTCATGCCTCCTGCTCCTCCCAAGTCCTCGCAGCTCCCACAAAGTCCTCGGCAGTTCCGACAAAGTCCTCGGCACTGTGCATCCGCCACGTGCCAAAGGACTGCAGCATCTCCATTGCCTCTGGTGTTTCAAAGAAGTTCCTCGGCTGCACCAAATTCTTCATCCGCCCAACTGCTTTGAAGACTAAGGCCACAAGTGGGCGAGGTCCTCGCCAAGTCCCAAGAAGAAACAGGTCGCCTTTCAAGAGCCACGAAGATGATGAGGCTGATGATGATGAACTTGCGGAAATCATCGAGACCGACAAGAAAGGGCTGCTAGAGCCAAAGGCACACCTGCCCTCTTTGTTGGATCCAAGAGCGATCCTAGACTACATTGATCTCGGCACAAGGACCCAAACACTCCTATGCGACTTCAAGTTGACACTGGCCAAAGTCACATGCTGACTCATTTCATCCAAGAGGAGAAATGGAAATTTGATCTGACCAGAGAGATCAAGAAATCGCAGATCTGAGAAAGGAGAAAGCTCTGAAGAAAAACGTTGTCAAGATGACAATGAAGAACTTATCAAGATGCAGGCTGACATCAAAGCCCTCGGCGACAAATTTGACTCCTATTATGCTGATTGGCAAGGAGCCAAAGTCGATTTGTCAACTCGACGAAGAAGTTCACCAATGTTGCAGCCCCAACGCAACAAGAAATTCCTCAGTGGAGCCTCAGCTCAGCCGATCGAAGAACATGCCAAGACCACCGATGAAGTTCAGCTGCTGAAGAAAATGCTAGTTCGGGGCTGATGATTCCATTCCAGCCGCCGAAGAAATTGCGGGGCATCCACTAGTGGTGCGCTGAAGAAATCGAAGAAGTCAGGCAACTGCATCCATTGCTTTGAAATTCAACCAGATTCCTCGGCTCCTCCTGCGCCTACACCAACTCCAATCCTTCCATCTCGCATCGATGTGAAGAAGACCAAGGCTGCGAGAGCGAGCTGCGATGAAGAAAGGAAAGCATCTGCTGCTTCAAATTCTTCAGCCCCGAAGAAGATGAAGACAATGACCAGCTCATTTGAAAATCCCATTGATGTTGTTCCAATTTCCTCCATGCCATCAAAGGACCTTGTTCCTTTTGGTGAAGATTATGAGATCCCAAGCGGATCTGATGAAGAAAATCATTCTGCTGCTTCGTCAGAGCAGATTGATGAAGAAATTGAAGTGGAAGCAATCCCTTCAACCCCAATCATTTCCTCGCCTATGCCTCAGTTCACAGCTGAAGAGGCTGGTGTTGAGGAAATTGAAGAAGATGTGGATATTGGAAGCACAACGCCAGTGATGAACGATGACTTTTGGGAAAGTCAGCATCCAAATTCTCCACTCTTCACCCCAATCCAACAGATTCCTCAGTCCCCTGCTCCAACAGTTCAAATGGGCTCTGAAGAAACTCATCCCACTTCATCTGTACATGAAGAAATTCCAGCCACTAGCGCCGATGAACTCTGCCTTGCTGATCCTCGACCGCACATGAAGAGGAACAGAAATTCCTCACTGAAGAACTGAGATTGCGATTCAGAGGTGGTGATGCAACTCACTGACACTCCATTGCCAAAGCCAAAGAATCCATTCTCAACAAAGCAAAAGTTCAAGGCTGAAGACTTCTTTGGCGAGCACGTTTTCTTCACGGATTACAATCCATATGACTCTGCTCGCATAAGGAAGAGGCGTTTCTGGACTGCTAGTCAAGCCAACTTCTATTCCTCAGTGTTGTTCAACAAAGACAAAGTCTTCGATCATGCACATATTCCTCATGTGGACATGGAATCTCTGCCAGGCTTCGAGCCAGTCCTCAGTGTTCTTCACGATGCAGGACTTCTAAATTTCTGCTTGACATCCGTGATTGGAATGAAGAACTCATTCTTCAATTCTATGCAATGTTGCACATCACGGAGGCGCCAAGATGTGAACTCATGGGTGTTAGGCTGGATGTCGAAAATACTCACTACAAGGCACCGACAAGCTGAATTGCTTTGTGCCCTACCACTCAGATCCTCCCTTGATGGTGCTCGTTGTATCTACAACGAACTGAGCTTTCAAATCACTACATGCAAGTCTTGATGAAGCCTTTGAAGCCGGACGAGCACCTCGAACCAAATTCCTCGTCAAGGAATTTCTATATGTGCCTCGGACTGTCTATCGGATTCGACGAAGACAATGAGTCCTATCAAAGGCCACGACTCAAATGATGAAGAAGTCGTTGGCATCATGAAGAATATGCTTTTCAATATCATTCATGGTGTTCCGTCAACTTCCATGATTTCTTCATGAGGACTCGGCAAACATTGCTATGTCACCTTTTGAGCTGAAGCCTTATGCCATGGATTATGAGGTTCATCGGGACAAGGTCTTCACTCAATTACAAGGCTGATACTACGAACCACTGCAGCTACTTGCCCCTGATTGAAGTCCTCAAACGGACATTTTCCTCAGTTGATGACAAGGGCAAGGCAACTGCTGTGATAGATGAAGGCATTCGTCCATTGGATGGTCAATTTCGCAAAGCTGCATCCTACTCCACCAATGATGACTCTGCCACACATGACTCTGCCGCCAATACCTCAGCCAAGCAAAGTCCTCAAGCCACAGCACCCAGGGTGATGACTGATCGTGAGTTACTCCTCAGTCTTCATCAGAAGGTTGATCGCAATCATAAATGGGTCAAGCGTCAGTTTGGTTCAATTCTTCACAACATGACCTCTACACACAATGCAGTGAAGAAAAACCACTACTACCTCCATGAAACCTTCAAACGCACTGGGCTGTTCTTTCTAATGTCTACAAGGCGGAAGAACGAAGACAATGGGTCTCAAGGAAGAATTTGACTGGTCTGCACCTCCACGAAGAAATACAAGAAGGTCAAAGTTCCTTCCTTGGTGGCCAGCTCCTATTCTTCATCGCGAGACATCGATGAAAATGAAGACTTGGACGACAACTGCGGCAGGCCCTACTCGACAACCGACCCCAACGCCGGGCTCCTTCATCAACTTGAAATTCTTGAGGCGTTAGTCCTCGGTTTGATCCTTTTGGTCATTCGATGACAAAGGGGAGAAATGTGAGTTAGTCTTCAAGCGGGTCTATTATATGGGCAATTTTTTGTTAAGTTACAACTCTCGTTCTTACGAAACTTTTATTGGATCGAGTTGTAATCTTAAACCCGATGGTGCTCGATACTTTTGATGCGCTCGATACTTTTGATGCTGCTGCTCGATACTCTTGATGCATTATTTTGCATGCCTTTCTCATTAATGTTATTGCACGCATGCTGAATTTCATCAAGCACCATATTTCATCATGCATTTCAAATTCTTCATATTATATGTCAAATCGTGTATGAATTACAAGATATAGGGGAGATCTCCATGATTCAACTCTTCAAATGTGCATTGCCTCAAAAGCAAATTCCTCACTATGCACATCTTTGGGGAGTTCTTCTATATCTTGCAATCAAATTCCTCAATATCAGTATTTACACTTCATATGTTTATCCCGTTGAAAACTTAACCTATATTGTCATCAATCACCAAAAGGGGAGATTGTAAGTGCATCTAGTGCCCTTAGTGATTTTGGTGTATTGAAGACTTATAGGTTAAGGGACTAATGTGTTTATGAGTGTACACAAGTCTATAAGTCTATGAGGAGTTTGATATCTGAGAGAAAGTCGATCCCTAAAATGAAGTTCTTCGATGAAGACTTTGATATTACGAAGACTTTCTCGAAGACTTTGAAAGTGAAGAAATTGGTGTGACCTTGAAGACTTGGTATTCATTTGAGGAACATGAAGCGTGAAGACTTTTGTTTTCGTAGTTTCGTTTTCTCTTTCTTGAGTCATAGGAAACACCGTCTTTGTTAAAGGGTCGAGGAAATACTAAGGAAAAATTTCCATGTGATGCTCAACTCAAAATCCTACACCTACCAATCCCTTGAGTGAAGCCTTTGGAAATCTCATACAGTTCGATCAATTTCTTTAGTGACAGAGGCGAAGTTCTTACAGTATTTGAGGAATTTATTACGACCGAGGAGTTAGGAATTTGCCATGCGGATTGCCTACACAAATGAGGAACATGATATACGAGGAATTTGAGAGTCAAATTTCCGACCGTTGCTCTGCCGCGCGCCAGCTGTCCCAAAATATCTTATCCACCTAACGGTCACATCATTGAAGGGCATTTATGTCTTATCATGTCGGGCTGCTCCCTAGGCTATAAATAGCCGCCCCCTACAACCACTAGCTGGTTGGCTGCTCGGAGAGAACTTGACACTTGTCATTTGAGAGCAACCCATCCTCAGAGGACTTTGAATGAAAATCATCAGTGAGGAAAAACCCAAAACCAAACCCTACAAACCCAAAGTGATTGAGCATCATCAAGAGATTGATCTCGTGGATCCGGCGCTTGTTACCTTTGAAGAATGTGCTTCTTCCAGACGGTTAGGCGTCATG
>JAHIAM010003349.1:0-24282 GCA_021605205.1 Aegilops longissima
CCTTGTTGATCCATGGCGCCGATCGTGGCGGGGACCCGAGCAAAAGCGGGCGGCCACCCACTTGGTACCCGAGGGAGCTGTGATATAAAACCAATCCCATTGCCATAAGCTGGACACCTCTGGAAGAACCCTCAGCCATGGGGTGTTGGCACTTTTAGCTTATTACGGCACCTCCGCTTTTCTGTGTGTCGCCCCTCGATCATCTTTGGCTCCACATTGAAAGTCTTGAGCCATAGGCGAAGTGAGGGGTGTCACGGAGGAAGGCCTTGTTGGGGAGCGTGGCAGAAATTCAAAATTTCCTCGTGTCACCAAGATCTATATAAGGAGAAACCAACAGCGAGGGAAGGAGGTGCATCTACATACCCTTGTAGATCGCTAAGCGGAGCGTTCAAGTGAGCAGGGGTTGAAGGAGTCGTACTCGTCGTGATCCAAATCACCGGAGATCCTAGTGCGAGCAGACGGAACCTCCGCGTTCAACACCGTACAGCCGGTGGCGTCTCCCATGCCTTGATCCAGCAAGGAGAGAGGAGAGGTTGAGAAGACTCCATCCAGCAGCAACACAGCAGGCGTGGTGGAGGCGTGGTGATCAGTGAGGCCGCCAAGTACCGCGAGATATGAGGAGAAAGAGAGGTAGGGCTGTGCCAACATAAGAAGAACCGTGTGTTGGGCTGCCCTTTGCCTCCACTATACATAAGGGGAGAGGGGCTGCGCCCCACCTGGGGTTCCACCCCTAGGGGCGTGGCCAGCCCTATATCCCATCTGGGGGGCGGCCAAGGGGAGGAGTGCCTCCCAAGTCAAGTGGAGGCCCTCCCTTTGGGTTTCCCTCTCCCATGCGCATGGGCCTTGGGGGCTGGTGCCCCTAGCCCATTAAGGCTAGGCGCCCCTTACAGCCCATGTTGCTGTATTGGGCGTGGTGGAACATTTTCGGACCTCCGGACCCCTCGAATCCTCCGGAACCTTGGAAGCTTCCCGATACAATCTGGGAAAAACCGAACTTTCCGGAACCCGAACAACAACTTTCCATATATAAATCTTTACCTCCGGACCATTCCGGAACTCCTCGTGACGTCAGGATCTCATCAGGACTCGAACAACATTGGTAACCACATACAAACTTCCTTTATAACCCTAAGCGTCGCCAGAACCTTAAGTGTGTAGACCCTACGGGTTCGGGAACCATCTGAGACATGACCGAGGCGTTCTCCGGTCAATAACCAACAGCGGGATCTGGATACCCATGTTGGCTCCCATATTCCACGATGATCTCATCGGATGAACCACGATGTCGAGGATTCAATCAATCCGTATACAATTCCCTTTGTCTAGCGGTATTGTACTTGCGAGATTCGATCGTCGGTATGCCGATACCTTGTTCAATCTCGTTACTGCAAGTCTCTTTACTCGTTCGTAACACATCATCCGTGATCAACCCCTTGGTCACATTGTGCACATATGATGATGTCCTACGAGTGGGCGAGAGATACCTCTCCGTCTGCGGGTGACAAATCGATCTCGATTCGTGCCAACCATGCAGACACTTTCGGAGATACATGTAGTGCACCTTTATAGCCACCCGATTCGTTGTGGCGTTTGGTACACCAAAGCATTCCTCACGGTATCAGGAGTTGCACAATCTCATGGTCTAAGGAAAAGATACTTGACATTAGAAAAGCTTTAGCATCTGAACTACGATCTTTGTGCTAGGCTTATGATTGGGTCTTGTCCATCACATCATTCGCTAATGATGTGATCCGTTATCAACGACATCCAATGTCCATGGTTAGGAAACTGTAACCATCTATTGATCAACGAGCTAGTCAACTAGAGGCTTACTAGGGACATGGTGTTGTCTATGTACCCACACATGTATCTGAGTTTCCTATCAATACAATTATAGCATGGATAATCAACGATTATCATGAACAAGGAAATATAATAATAACTAATTTATTATTTCCTCTAGGGCATATTTCCAACAGTCTCCCACTTGCACTAGAGTCAATAATCTAGTTCACATCGCCATGTGATTAACACTCACAGGTCACGTCGCCATGTGACCAACATCAAAGAGTTTACTAGAAACAATAATCTAGTTCACATCACTATGTGATTAACACTCAATGAGTTACGGGTTTGATCATGTTTATGCTTGTGAGAGAGGTTGTAGTTAGCAGTACGCAATATTCAGATCCTATGTATTTCACAAAACTTTATGTCATATCATAGATGCTGCTACCACGTTCCACTTGGAGCTATTTCAAATTGTTGCTCCATTATCGTATCCGGTATCTCTACTCGAGCTATCCGGATAGGTGTTAAGCTTGCATCAACGTAACTCTTTCGTCGAACTCTTCATCACCTCCATAACGAAACATATCCTTATTCCTCTAAGGATAATTTTGACCGCTATCTGGTGATCCCTCCTTGATCACCTTTGTACCCTCTTGCGGATATGTAGCAAGGCACACATCGGTGCGGTACACAGCATAGCATCTTTGTAGAGCCTCGTCTAAGGCATAGGGGCGACCTTCGTCCTTTCTCTATTTTACTGTGGTGGTAGAGCTTTAACTCTTAACTTCATACCTTACAACTCAGGCAAGAACTCCTTCTTTGGTGATCCATCTTGAACACCTTCAAGATTATATCAAAGTATGTTCTCATTTGAAAGTATTATTAAACATTTTGATCTATCTTATAGATCTTGATGCTTATTGTTCAAGTAGCCTAATCCAGGTTTTCCATTGAAAAACACTTTTCAAACAACCTTATATGCTTTCGGAAATTCTACATCATTTACGATCAACAATATATCAACAACATATCTTGATCAGAAATTCTATAGTGCTCCACTCACTTCTTTGGAAATACAAGTTTCTCATAAACTTTGTATAAACCGAAAATCTTTGATCATTTCATCAAAGCGCACATTCCAACTCGAGATGCTTACTCCGGTCCTTAGAAGGATCGCTGGAGCTGCATACCTTTAGCATCCTTAGGATCGACAAAAACTTTCTGATTGTATCACATACAACCTTTCCTTCTGAAATGGTAAGGAAACTCGTTTTGACATCCATCGCCAGATTTCATAAATGCAGCTAATGCTAACATGATTCAAGCGGACTTAAGCATCGCTATGGATGAGAAAATCTCATCGTAGTCAACTCCTTGAACTTGTGAAAAACTCTTACGCCACAAGTCGAGCTTCATAGCGGTGACATTACCGTCCCGTCCATCTTCTTCTTAAAGATCCATTTATCTCAATGGCTTGCCGATCATCGGTCAAGTCCACCAAAGTCCATGCTTTATTACGATACATGGATCCTATCTCGGATTTCATGGCTTCTAACCATTTGTGGAATATGAGCCCACCATCGCTTCCCCATAGCTCGTAGGTTCATTGTTGTCTAGCAACATGACCTTCAAGACAGGATTACTATACCACTCTGAAGTAATGCATCCTTGTCCCCCTCGAGTGCAGTAGTGACTTGATCCATAACTTCATGATCACTATCATAAGCTTCTACTTCAATTGGTGTAGGCGCCACGGAACAACTTCACGTGCCCTGCTACACTTGTTGAAGTGACGGTTCAATAACCTCATCAAGTCTCCACCATCCTCCCTCAATTCTTTCGAGAGAAACTTTTCCTCGAGAAAGGACCCGTTCTAGAAACAATCACTTTTGCTTCGGATCTGAATTAGGAGGTATACCCAACCATTTTGGGTATCCTATGAAGATGCATTTATCCGTTTTGGGTTCGAGCTTATCATGATGAAAATTTTTCACATAAGCGCCGCAGCCCCAAACTTTCCAGAAACGACATCTTAGGTTTCTCTAAACCATAGTTATCACGGTGTCATCTCAATGGAATTACGTGGTGCCCTATTAAAGTGAGTGCGGTTGTCTCTAATGCCTAACCCATGAATGATAGTGGTAATTCGATAAGAGACATCATGGTACGCACCATATCCAAGAGGGTGCAACTATGATGTTCGGACACACCATCACACTATGGTGTTCCAGGCGGTATTTATTGTGAAACAATTTCCACAATGTCTTAATTGCGCGCCAAAGCTCGTAACTCAGATACTCATCTCTATGTTCATATCATAGACATTTTATCCTCTTGTCACGATGATCTTTAACTTCACTCTGAAATTACTTGAACCATTCAATAATTCAGACTTGTGTTTCATCAAGTAAATATACTCAACATCTACTCGAATCATCGTGAAGTAAGAACATAACGATATTCCTTTGCATGCCTCGGCACTCATTGGACTGCACACATCAAAATGTGTTACTTCCAACAAGTTGCTATCTTGTTCCATCTTCTTTGAAAGCAGGCTTTTAGGTCATCTTGCCCATGTGGTATGATTTGCATATCTCAAGTGATTCAAAATCAAGTGAGTCAAGCGATCCATCTGCATGGAGTTTCTTCATGCGTATACACCAATAGACATGGTTCACATGTCTCAAACTTTTCAAAAGCGAGTGAGTCAAAGATCCATCAACATGGAGCTTCTTCATGCGCTTTATACCAATATGACTTACATGGTAGTGCCACAAGTAAGTGGTACTATCATTACTATCTTATATCTTTTGGCATGAAAATGTGTATCACTACGATCGAGATTCAATAAACCATTCATTTTAGGTGCAAGACCATTGAAGGTATTATTTAAATAAGCAGGTAATCATTATTCTCCTTAAATGAATAACCATATTGTGATAGACATAATCCAATCATGTCTATGCTCAGCATAAACACCAAATAACAATTATTTAGGTTTAACACCAATCTCGATGGTAGAGGGGCGTGCGATGCTTGATCACATCAACCTTGGAAACACTTCCAACACATATCGTCGACTCACCTTTAGCTAGTCTCCATTTATTCCGTAGCTTTTATTTGAGTTACTAACACTTAGCAACCGAACGGTATCTAATACCACTGGTGCTTCTAGGAGTACTAGTAAAGTACACATTAACATAATGTATATCAATATACTTCTATCGACCTTGCCAGCCTTCTCATCTACCAAGTATCTAGGGTAATTACCTTGATGTCCGTTCCCTCATTACGAAGCACTTAGTCTCGGGTTTGGGTTTAACCTTGGGTTTCTTCACTAGGCGACAACTGATTTGCGTTTCATGAAGTATCCCTTCTTGCCCTTCTTGAAACAAGTGGTTTCATTAACCATCAACAATTGATGCTCCTTCTTGACTTCTACTTTCGCGGTGTCAAACATCGCGAATATTTCAAGGATCATCTATCACGATATGTTATAGTTCATCACGAAGCTCTAGCAGCTTGGTGGCAATGACTTTGGAGAAACATCACTATCTCATCAAGAAGATCAACTCCCTCGATTCAAGTGATTGTTGCACTCGGACAATCGAGCACAAGCTCAACGATTGAGCTTTTCTCCCTTAGTTTGCAGGCTAAGAAAATCGTCGGAGGTCTTATACCTCTTGGCGTGAGCACGAGCCTGAAATCCCAATTTCAGCCCTCGAAACATCTCATATGTTCATGACGTTTGAAACGTCTTTGGTGCCTCAACTCTAAACCGTTTAAGCGAACTATCACGTAGTTATCAAAAGCGTGTATGTTTGATGTTACGCAACATCCACATCGGCGTTTGGGGTTCAACACACTAAGCGGTGCATTAAGGACATAAGCTTTCTTACTGTCCGTATAATGCGCTCTTGTCAACTTTCAACTATATTTTCTCTAGGAACATATCTAAACAGTGGAACTAAAGTGCGAGCTTACGACATAATTTGCAAAGATCTTTTGACTATGTTCGGGATAATTAAGTTCATCTCATGAACTCCCACTCGAATAGACATCCCTCTAGTCATCTAAGTGATTACATGATCCTAGTCAACTAGGCCGTGTCCGATCATCACGTGAGACGGACTAGTCATCATCGGTGAACATCTTCATGTTGATCGTATCCTCCATCGACTCATGCTCGACCTTTCGGTCTCTTGTGTTCGAGGCCATATGCGTACATGCTAGGCTCGTCAAGTTAACCTAAGTGTTTGGCGTGTGTAAATCTGGCTTACACCCGTTGTATGTGAGCGTAAGAATCTATCACACCCGATCATCACGTGGTGCTTGAAGCGACGAACTTTATAGCGGTGCACAGTTAGGGAACACTTTCTTGAAATTTTAAGGAGGATCATCTTATTTACTACCGTCGTTCTAAGCAAATAAGATGTATAAACATGATAAACATCACATGCAATCAAATAGTGACATGATATGGCCAATATCATTTTGCTCCTTTGATCTCCATCTTGAGGCTCCATGATCATCATCGTCACCGGCATGACACCATGATCTCCATCATCGTGTCTCCATGAAGTTGTCTCGCCAACTTATTACTTCTACTACTATGGCTACGGTTAGCAATAAAGTAAAGTAATTACATGGCATTGTTCAATGACACGAGGTCATACAATAAATTAAGACAACTCCTATGGCTCCTGCGGTTGTCATACTCATCGACATGCAAGTCGTGATTCCTATTACAAGAACATGATCAATCTCATACATCACATATCATTCATCACATTCTTCTTGACCATATCACATCACATAGCATATCCTGCAAAAACAAGTTAGGCGTCCTCTAATTGTTGTTTGCATGTTTCTGATGGCTGCTATGGGTTTCTAGCAAACGTTTCTTACCTACATAAAAATCACAGCGTGATATGCCAATTGCTATTTACCCTTCATAAGGACCCTTTTCGCCGAATCCGTTCCGACTAAAGTGGGAGGCGGCACCGCTAGCCACCTTATGCACCAAGTGCATGTCGATCGGTGGAACTTGTCTCACGTAAAGTATGCGTGTAAGGTCGGTCCGGGCGCTTCATCCCACAATACCGTCGAAACAAGATTGGACTAGTAGCAGTAAGCATATTGAACAAAATCAAGCGCCCACAACTACTTTTTGTTCTACTCGTGCAAAGAATCTACATAATAGACCTAGCTCATGATGCCACTATTGGGGAGCGTAGCAGAAATTCAAAATTTTCCTCGTGTCACCAAGATCTATCTATGGAGAAACCAGCAGCGAGGGAAGGAGAGTGCATCTACATACCCTTGTAGATCGCTAAGCGAGGCGTTCAAGTGAGCAGGGTTGAAGGAGTCGTGCTCGTCGTGATCCAAATCACGGAGATCCTAGTGCCGAGCAGACGGAACCTCCGCGTTCAACACACGTACAGCCGGTGGCGTCTCCCATGCCTTGATCCAGCAAGGAGAGAGGGAGAGGTTGAGAAGACTCCATCCAGCAGCAACACAGCAGGCGTGGTGGTGGTGGAGGCGTGGTGATCCAGCGGGGCCGCCAAGCACCGCGAGATATGAGGAGAAAGAGAGGTAGGGCTCGCCAACATGAGAAGAACTCGTGTGTTGGGCTGCCCTTTGCCTCCACTATATAGGGGAGAGGGGCTGCGCCCCACCTAGGGTTCCACCCCTAGGGGCGGCCAGCCCTAGATCCCATCTAGGGGGCGGCCAAGGGGGGAGGAGTGCCTCCCAAGTCAAGTGGAGGCCCTCCCCTTTGGGTTTCCCCTCTCCCATGCGCATGGGCCTTGGGGGGGCTGGTGCCCCTGGCCCATTAAGGCTAGGGCGCCCCCTTACAGCCCATGCTGCTGTATTGGACGTGGTGGAACATTTTCCGGACCTCCGGACCCCTCCGGAATCCTCCGGAACCTTACTGAGCTTCTCGGTACAATACCGGAAAAAACCGAACTTTTCCCGGAAACCGAACAACAACTTTCCATATATAAATCTTTACCTCCGGACCATTCCGGAACTCCTCGTGACGTCGGGGATCTCATCCAGGACTCCGAACAACATTCAGTAACCACATACAAACTTCCTTTATAACCCTAAGCGTCGCCAACCTTAAGTGTGTAGACCCTACGGGTTGGGAACCATCTGAGACATGACCGAGGCGTTCTCGGTCAATAACCAACAGCGGGATCTGGATACCCATGTTGGCTCCCACATATTCCACGATGATCTCATCGGATGAACCACGATGTCAAGGATTCAATCAATCCGTATACAATTACCTTTGTCTAGCGGTATTGTACTTGCGAGATTCGATCGTCGGTATCCGATACCTTGTTCAATCTCGTTCTTGGCAAGTCTCTTTACTCGTTCCGTAACACATCATCCGTGATCAACCCCTTGGCCACATTGTGCACATTATGATGATGTCCTACCGAGTGGGCGGAGATACCTCTCCGTCACGGAGTGAGAAATCGATCTCGATTCGTACCAACCCAGACACTTTCGGAGATACCTGTAGTGCACCTTTATAGCCACCCGATTCGTTGTGGCGTTTGGTACACCAAAGCATTCCTCACGGTATCAGGGAGTTGCACAATCTCATGGTCTAAGGAAAAGATACTTGACATTAGAAAAGCTTTAGCATAAGAACTACGATCTTTGTGCTAGGCTTAGGATTGGGTCTTGTCCATCACATCATTCGCTAATGATGTGATCCGTTATCAACGACATCCAATGTCCATGGTCAAGCTGTAACCATCTATTGATCAACGAGCTAGTCAACTAGAGGCTTACTAGGGACATGGTGTTGTCTATGTACCCACACATGTATCTGAGTTTCCTATCAATACAATTATAGCATGGATAATAAACGATTATCATGAACAAGGAAATTTAATAATAACTAATTTATTATTGCCTCTAGGGCATATTTCCAACAGGCCTCACATACCACGATGAACGACGAGATGTGAAGGACTGAATCCGGGGCCAGGTCATGGAAATCCAGCCCATAATAGTACATGAGCCCCCTGACAAAAGGATCTAAAGCGAGGCCTAGCCCTCGGAGGAAGTGAGAGATCAATACAACGCTCTCGCCGGGTTCGGGAGCGGGAATGACCTGCCCTCGAGCAGGCAGCCTGTGCGAGATCTCGCCGGTCAGAAACCTGGCCTCCTTAACTTCTTGACGTCTTCCTTTGTGACAGAGGAAGGCATCCACCGACCTTGAAGGTTGGATCCGGACATGGTTGAAGGTCCGAAGCGCCTGACCTATGCCTTGGGTGTTGAAAGTCGAGGAGGGGGGGGGGATTTGATTGAATTCGAGAAGAAAAAAGGATAGGCCTTGGTCTCTTTATAAAGAGGGTGAATACCAAGCGTCCTCCTCGTGACCGTTTGGGACTTGCCTACAATCGGGGAGTCATACTAACGGGCATGGTTGGGTTACCCACGTCCGTGTTGATGAGAATCCCATAATAAGGGGGACACGATGTCTGCTCCGACAAGACGTGCCAATAAAATCGCCTCGCGAAGCGTGCGGTGGCAGGCTGATTGGGAAAAACGGTTCATGTAAAGAGCAGGCCATGGCGTGATGCCACGTTATGAAGGGTCGTCAGCAGATTAGATTTGTGTAAACATTATTCTCTTCACGGTGGTATGTGGAACTTGTTTTGCAGAGCCGGACACTATCCTTGTGTTCAAAATCTTCTATGGAGTATTCGGAGGAGGAACCCGCCTTGCAATGCGAAGACAAGCTGCTGCGCCGGACTCATCGTCATTGAAGCCTGGTTCGAGGGAGCTCTTGAGGAGTCTGGATTAGGGGTATCTGAACAGCCGGACTATATCCTTTGGCGGACTGTTGGACTATGAAGATACAAGATTGAAGACTTCGTCCCGTGTCGGATGGGACTCTCCTTGGCGTGGAAGGCAAGCTTGGCAATCTGGATATGTAGATCTCCTCCTTGTAACCGACTCTGTGTAACCCTAGCCCCCTCCGGTGTCTATATAGGCCGGAGGGTTTAATCTGTAGGACAACAACAATCATACCATAGGCTAGCTTCTAGGGTTTATCCTCTACGATCTCGTGGTAGATCAACTCTTGTAATAGTCATATCATCAAGATCAATCAAGCGGGAAGTAAGGTATTACCTCCATCGAGAGGGCCCGAACACAGGTAAACATCGTGTCCCTGCCTCCTATTACCATCCGCCTTAGGCGCTGCATTCGGGATCCCCTACCCGAGATCCGACGGTTTTGACACCGACACCGAGTATGTAGCCGTATGTGATGTATGTCAGAGAGTGAAGGCAGAACATCAGAAACCAGCATGATTACTACAGCCTATGCCGATACCCGAATGGAAGTGGGATAAGCTTGGCATGGATTTTATCACCGAATTACCCAGGACTCGATCGGGATATGATTCTATCTGGGTAGTAGTGGATCGGTTGACCAAGGTAGCTCACTTTATCCCAGTGAAAACCACCTATCAAGTGCAAAGTTGGCCAAGATATACATGACCAGGATCGTATGTCTGCACGGAGTTCCGAGGACCATCTATCAGATAGAGGAACACAATTTACTTCAAAGTTTTGGCATCAGTTGCACCAGACTTTGGGTACCAGGCTAGAGTTCAGTACAACTTTTCATCCACAGACAGATGGACAGACTGAGAGAGTCAATCAGATTCTGGAGGACATGTTGAGAGCTTGTGCGCTAGATTATGGATCTAGTTGGGAAGACAACATGCCCTACGTGGAGTTCTCATACAACAATAGCTATTAGGCCAGTTTGAAGATGGCACCGTTTGAAGCCCTGTATGGAAGAAGGTGCAAAACACCGTTGATGTGGGATGAAGTTGGAAGTATGAGTTGTTTGGACGGATTTGATTAAAGAGTCGAGAAGAGAAGGTTAAGCTGATTGAGATAGGCTGAAGGTAGCTTCGGTTGTAGCGCCCCGATTCAATCGTACACTAATCATGCGCATAAATGTATACGATCAAGATCGAGGACTCACGGGAAGATATCACAACACAACTATACAAATAAAATAAGTCATACAAGCATCATAATACAAGCCGGGGGCCTCGAGGGCTCGAATACAAGTGCTCGATCATAGGCGAGTCGTGGAGCAACAATATCTGATACAGGACATAAGTTAAACAAGTTTGCCTTAAGAAGGCTAGCACAAAGCGGGATCTGGATCGAAGAGGAGCAGGCCTCTGCACAGGATCCTCCTAAGCTACTCTCAGTGCGTTGTCGGTGGGCTGCGTAGTAGTAAGGCACCTCGAGTAGTAGTCGTCATAGGCGGTGGCGTCGGCTCCAGGCTCCATCGTCAGATTGCAGCAATCGAGTAGAGATAGGGAAAAGGGGAACAAGGCAGCCGTGAGTACTCATCCAAAGTACTACATAAGCAAGGAACTACACTACATATGCATGGATATATGTGTAAAGGCCATATCGGTGGACTGAGCTGCAGAATGCGAGAATAAGAGGGGATAGCTAGTCTTAGCGAAGACTAAACTTACACACACTGTCTTGCAGCAGGTAGAAGAGGACGATGAAGTCCTCAAGTAACATCACATAGCAATAATCCTACCGGCAATCCCTGCTCATATCCACGAGCGAGGCGACCACGGTTATATCGGCACTTGGAAGGGTGTGTTTTATCAAGTATCCGGTTCTAGTTGTCATAAGCTCAAGGTACAACTCCAAGTCGTCCTGTTACGAAGATCACGGCTATCCGAATAGATTAACTTCCTGCGGGGTGCACCATCTTACCCATCACGCTTGATCCCATTTGGCGGACACACTTTCTGGGTCATGCCGGCGCGGAAGATCAACACGTCGCAGCCCACCTAGGCACTGTGAGAGGCCAACCGCGGTCTAAACCTAAAGCGAAGTGCAGGCCCATTGCCTGAGACACACACTGCGTTAACGTCTGTGACGGAAGCAGACCTAGCCTAAGGCGTTCGGTCCAATCGGTAGCGCCGCTCGTCATTGACGTCTGAAGTGCCGGTGATACCACGGCGCGGGATACCCATAACTACTCCAGCGTAGATGGTTAGTGCGTATAAGCTCGTAGCCAACTCAGATCAAATACCAAGACCTCGTTAAGCGTGTTAAGTATCCATGAGCGCCCGAGCAGGCCAGGCCCACCTCTCTCTAGGCGGTCTCAACCTGCCTGTCGCTCCGCCACAAAGATCCACTCGCGGGTGCTCCATCGGCCGACCCGACTTTAGTCTCACATGTATCATGTATAAGTATATAGTATATACCGTGATCAACTCCGGTGATCACGGCCCGATAATATAACGCGGCAGACGGACAAGAATGTAGGGCCACAGATGAAAGTACTAGCATCCTATACTAAGCATATAGGATTGCGGTAAAAGTAACTGTGAAGTTACAAGGACGGGCTATGCAGCGGTATAGGAGTATCGAAAAGCATAACATGCTATACTACTCTAATGCAAGCGGTGTAGATAAGAGTAAGCGATATCTGGTGATCAAGGGGGCTTGCTGGTTGCTCACGGCAAGAGAGAGCGTAAATCAACCTCGTAGTCGGTGAGGCGGCGGCGTCGGTCTCGTAGTCTACCGAGAGAAGAGGGAAGAAACAATAAATATAAAGCAGGCATAGCATCACAAAGTATAACATGGCAAATAGCTATGTCGGATGTGACCTAACATATGGCTACGATATAGGTGAAGGGGAATTCAGCAGGAATGTATTCGGTTAGGACTAATGTCAAGCAGAGATGACGGAGGAAAGTTCCATGTTCAGCATGCTAGGAGCATGTGACAGATGAGCGGACCACGTATTGGATTCGTTGGATTTTTACGAGCAACTTTCATATAGAAAACATTTTCATCGAATTCACGGTTTAAAAGATATGATTTTCTAAAGATTTAAATCATTTTACGATTTTAATTAGTTATTTAATTGGAACATTATCGAGCGATTACATGATAGCGCATGCATGACATCGAGTGGCGTCGGCAGGTCAACTGGTGGTTGACCGATCAAACAGACGAGTGGGTCGATGGGACCCACATGTCGTGTCGAGACACTAACGGGGGTTTAACCTAACTAAATGGGGTAATTAGCGAGGTGGGGCCGGTAGTCGGTGAGAGGTTAGTGTTTAATTAATTAATTTAATTAATTATAAAGTTATCTATTTATTTTTATTTGTTTATTTAGGTGGGGCCTATAGGTCGGTGAGGCAGGCGGCCCGGTCGTGATTGACTCGGTAGTCAAGCTGCGTAAGAGGACTGGGCCACCGATCGGTGGGCCAGTGGGGGGCCAGGTGCAGTCGTGAGGTAGGCTCTCGCCGCGCGGCGACCAAAGCACGACGCCGACCACCGGAGTTCGCGGAATTGCGCCTGAGGCACGGGGGAGGCGGGGCTAGGCTTGTTGAGCAGCGAAGAGGCGCATCTAGTGGTGGTGGTGGTTCGCCGGGGCGGCGGAATAGCCACCGGCGGAGGCTGGCGGCGATTGGCCGGCCACCATCGGGGGGCAGGGCTCTGGCGCCAAAAGCCGTGTGGGGCAGCGTTCTAAGCGGAGTTGAGGCGCAACCATTGTGATCCTGGCCGGAAGGCTGGGAGGGGCAGTGTCGGCAGTGGTGCCGACCATGGCGGATCGCCGGGCTTCGGCGGTCGAGCTAGGGAGGCGAAGCAGTGCGAGGAGAAGAAGGAGGAAGGAGCTCACCGTCTGCAGGCGCAAGGAGGCCCGTGAGTGGCGGGAGGAGAGGAGGCAGGGGTCGGCCAGGAACCACCGGCAGCCGGCGGAAGAGGCGATGTGGATCCGGCGCCAAGGTGCCTTCCGGCTCAAGCTGCGGGCACGGTCGGCGAGGAGGAGGGCGGCGGGCGTCTGGCATGATGGGGGCGTATGGAGGGCAGGGGCGCGGGGCGGCGGAGGCAGCGGCGGCCGTGTTCGGTGAGGAGAGAAGGGGATGGGGCGAGGGAAGCGAGGGGGCTCTAGGGTTTGGGCGCGAGGGAGAGTCGCCGTCGACCTAGTAAGCGCCGAGGGTGCGGATGCCGCCAGCGTGGCCATCAGCGCGTGGGCCAGGCGCTCGGTGTCCACAGGGGTGGGGTGAACAGAGGAAGAGGAAGGAGGGGGAAGGCGGCGGGCAGGTGGACTAGGCCCGGTTGGGCTGTGGCGGCTTGGCTAGTTGAGCATGACCCAGCCGGGGAGGGGTTTTCTTTTCCTTTCTCTTTTCGTTTTCTTTTCTTTTCTTATTTTCTTCTTTTCTGTTTTAGCTTATTTAAAATGTCAAAGCATTTTACAAAATTTTATGCACCCACCATAATTAGGTTTGTTATTTTAGACAACCCCGAACATTTTAGTTTTAGTTTTGAAACTTTTTATCGTTTGCTTTTGTTTTGAATTTGTTTTCAGCGTGAGGTTAGGCACGATAACGGGGTGATTCTTGTTGCTTAATCATCCGGGTGTTACAAATCTCCTCCACTACAAGAAATCTCGTCCGAGATTTAGGAGGTAGAAGGAAAGAGTCGGGATATTCATCTCGAAGGCGATCCTCGCGTTCCCGGTGGCCGTCTTGAGTGATTCGACCCTTTGGACTTTGAGAACTTGATGCGCCTTCGGCGTGTGCGGCGTTCAGCAGTCGAGAATGCGGACGGATGCTCTTTATAGGAGAGGTCTGTTGCAATTCGAGCACTTCATGGTCCTTTGCTCGGATTGGGTCCTTGAAGCAGCGTCGGAGTTGTGACACGTGGAACACATCGTGAACTGAGCAAGGTTGACGGAAGCTCGATTGATAAGCCACTTTTCCGCCTTTCGGAATAGTGAATGGGCCAATATAGCGAGCTAAGCTTGCCCTTGATCCGGCGGTGAGCACCCTTCATTGGTGTAGCGAAGATAGGCCTTTTCGCGAGGTTGATAGACCATGTCTTTGTGATGGCGGTCATAATTACTCTTTTAGCGGGGTGGCGGTCTTGAGATTCTCGCGAATAATGCGGACTTGTTCTTGGCATGTTGGATAATATCCGGACGAAAGTGGGCGTTCCCGATTTCGACCGATTCGGAGGGTTGGCACTTTCGTCCATATAACACCGAAGGGGCCATCTTGAGACTAGCTTGATAGCTATTATTATAAGAGAACTCAGCATCGGGAGATTCCTCCCATTTCTTGCGAAGGAAGCGACACAAGCTCGAAGCATGTCTTGAGAATTTGGTTGACACGTTCAACTTGCCCTTGAGGCTGCGGATGAAAGCGATCTTGAAAGATAAATGAGTCCCCATAGCTTCTTGAAAACTTGCCGGAATCTTGAAGTGAATAAGCTGCCACGGTCGAGCGATAACCAATGGAATACCGTGAAGTGAAACAATTCTGGACATATAGGCGTTGCAAGCTGGCTAGCGATGATCGTTTCTTTGACCGCCGGAAAATGAGCAACTTTAGAAAGCGGTCAATGGCGACAAGAATAGCATCATTACCTTTCTGCGATTTGGGAAATCCGGTGGCGAAGTCCATTTCAACATGGTCCCATTTCCATTCAGGAATAGAGATAGGTTGCGAGTTCCAGCGGGCCTTTGATGTTACGCTTTGATCTGACGGCAAGCGTCACACTCGGCAACATAGCGAGCAATGTCTTGCTTCATATTAGACCACGAGAATCTCGGCGAATGTCTTGATACATCTTTGTACTGCCGGGATGGATACATAGAGGCGTATCATGAGCTTCTTTCATAACCTTACGAGTCATATTCAGGTTTTCCTTCTTACGGCACCACTAGGCGGCCTTTGAAGTACAAGGCGCCATCATCGGCAATAGTGAAGGATGAGGATTTCCTTTTTGATGTCTTGCTTAATCTTGTAGACTTGAGTCAAATCCTGCATTGTCTTTATGGTGCCACGAGATCGGGTTCAACAGCCCGGGTATAGAGGAACCACAGGGAACAACACGGAGATTCATCTTGCGGAACTCGGAGGAGGGCGAAGTGCACCGGAGGCACAATATGGAGGTTCAGCTTTCAGATTCTTCAACAAGTGGGGCTGAACTTTGTGAACACGAAGGTGGTTCTTGATAAGACTTGCGGCTCAAGGCATCAGCCATTACATTAGCCTTGCTGGCGTATAGGAAATACCCAAATCAAAGTATGCAGCAGTCTCCATCCATCTCTGGTGGCGGAGGTTCAGGTGCGGCTGAGTAAACAGATACTTCAGACTTTGGTGGTCGGTGAAGATCTACATAGCGATTACCGAGAAGGTAATGTCGCCCTTGCTTTAGCGCATGAATGACAATGACAAGTTCGAGGTCGTGAACTGGGTAGTTCTCTTCGTGAGGCGCAGCTGTCGAGAGGCATAAGCAACCACTTTGCGCTCTTGCATTAGGACACCGCCTAATCCTTGGCGAGAAGCGTCGCGATAAATAATGAAGTCCTTCTTAGTATCGGGAGGAGCTAGCCGGGGCAGAAGTCAACTTGTCTTTGAGTGCTGGAAACTTTCGACACTTATCATCCATTGGAATTTGGCGCCCTTATACAGCGAGGTTAGTCGGAGGCACGGCAATCTTGGAGAAGTTCTCGGCGAATCGGCGGCAATAGTGGCGAGACCGAGAAAACTTCGACTTATGCGTTCTTGGAGGGTCAATCGAGAATAGCCTGAACTCTTTCGGGGTTGGCGGCAATACCATCCTTAGAGATGACATGCCCAAGATAGGTTACTTGGAAGCGAGAATTCACATTTGGAGAACTTGGCATAGAGTTGATGCTCTCGTAGCTTTTCCGGCACAAAGGCGAAGATGTTCAGCATGTTCTTCTTCATTCTTGGAATAGATCGGGATATCATCGGATAAACCACGACGAACTTGTCGAGGTAATCCATGAATATATAGTTCATCGGCGAGAGAAGGTGGCTGGAGCATTGGTTAAGCGAAAGACATGGCGGTGTACTCGTATGAACCATAACGAGTCACAAATGCGGTCTTGGGGATATCCTCCTCACGAACACGGATCTGGTGGTAACCCAACCTCAAGTCGAGTTTGAGAACAACAGCGAACCAGCCGAGTTGATCATAAAGATCATTGATCAGGAAGAGGATACTTATTACGAATGGTAGCTTGATTTATGGGACGGTAGTCTTGGACCAATCGGTTTGTCCCATCCTTCTTCTTGACAAAGAGAAGGTGCTCCCCAAGGAGAGCAACTTGGGCGAATGAAGCCACTTTGAAGAGATTTGTCGATTTCCTCCTTTAGCTCAAGGAGTTCATCGGCGGCATCTTGTATGGTCGCTTGGCTATAGGAGTGGTGCACTGGTTTCAAGTCGATGGCGAATTCGACAGCTCTAGCGGGGAATCCTGGAAGTTCTTGAGGAAGAGCGTCTTGGAAATCATAAGCAGCAGGAATGTTTTCAATGCCCTCGAGGGTGCGGCGTTCAATGCATTCAATGCATAGAGCCTTGCCTCGGCATCTTGAACAGAACGAGCATTGTAGCTTACTATTTCATCGAAGGGTGTAGCGGATGGGCCGGTCTTAGTGGCGCAAGCGATTGGCGCGTATCGCTTTCAACCAATCCATCCCCAAAATGAGGTCGATGTTAGGCGTCTTGAGGATAATGGGGAGGCATAGAATTCCAGCCCTTGATTTCCGCGGGGCGTCGGCGCCAACCATGGAGGTTTGACATTGTCCCAAGGGGTTTTACCACTACCGAAGAGTTCATCTCCTCACACTTAACGTCGTGCTTGTATGCAAAGTCTTGGACATGAATGAATCGATGCTCTGAATCGAATAAAGCAGATCACAGTCTTGAATTCGAGAGTGTACCCATCACGATGGCAGGCTGGTCTTGAGCTTCGTTCGGATCAACGTGGTTGGCTGAGCTTGACCATAAGACTTGGCGGTGTTGTTGCGGTGCAGGTGTTTCCACGGCCATTCTTTGGAAGGGCGGTGATTCAGTTACGGTTGCATTCTCTATACGGTGCCCTGGTTGTCACTTTGAAGCACAAGCCATTATTGGGAGTGGGAGCAGAGCTTGGGGTGGTGGAGCTGGAAGCTTGGCTGCTTAGTTGTGGCGGAGCGAGGTGTAGCATAGTTACGCCTTGAAGCGAGTGCATTCGGTGGTACATCTTGTTGGGAATCCATATCTTGCAACCTGCGAGGCGGGCCGAAGATGAGCCCGTGTCGCAGTTGCGCTGTTAGAGCTCTGGTATTCCTGCAGACCAGTTTCGACATTGATAGCTTTGTTCACCAAGGTGGCGAAATCAGCAAAGTCGTGCACTAGAAGTCGAGCTTGATGTCGACTTGAAGGCACCGTCACGGAACTTCTCTGTCTGCGTGCATCGGTTGCAATATCCTCTTGACATAGCGAGACAAGTCCAGAACTCTCGTGATAAACTTCAACAGTCTTGTTGCCTTGGGTGAGGTTGCGGAACTCACGCTTCTTCGGTCCATGACCCCTTGAGGATGAAGCGGGCACGGAAGGCAACTGGAAGTCGGCGGTGATGAGTGTTCCAAGCTGGCGAAATCGCGGTGGCTGTCCCACCATTGAGCTGAGGTCCCTTGAGGAAGAAGGAAGCAAAGGTGACATAGCTGGCGGGGCTACATCAGCGAGACTCCATCTCATAGGTGATGTCACGGGCGATCATCGACATCCGATGGCTGGGTTGAGCTGCGGTACCTTTGGGTTTGGCGTATGAAATCCTGCGAGTTGTTCCGTTTGGGTGCTGGTTCATATTGGGCGAGGCGAGCCATCATATTCTCCATGAATTGGCGATTCATCTCGAGCTGTTGGATCATACCAGCCATGTACTCGAGGCGGTGGTGGGAAGTTGGCACCACGACCACGACCTGCTGGCCTAACCATCTGCTATTATATAACGAGGGTAGTTCAGCATTTGAGAAATTAAGCAAGAGGCGAGAATCATTCATGATGAAACATGCATAATGAAAGCAGCATGATGGGAACTACATAGTAGTTGGCATATCTTACAAAAGGAATCATGCATAGAGTTCGATACATAGAGTCCGATTACATAGACTACTACATCATAGGCGGCACACGAGGCTCATGGCGAATACATCAAACACTAACAAGCAAGTCTACATCGGTCCCAGCGATGCTGCGGAGGTGGTAGCTGAAAGCTGATAGTCTGGCGGCGGATAGTCCTCCACGTCGGTGACACAGGGGCAGCGGATACTCAGGTGCTGAATCCGGCGTCGGTGGCGCGAAAAGGGCCAAGTCGGGAGAGTAGCCTCCCGTCGCCAGCCCGACACCACTGGGCATCACGGTCTGGCTGGGTAGATCGCGAGAGCGGCAGCTCTCGGATCGGACAAAGGGTGCATCAGCGTCGAGACGCAGTAGAGTCTTGACGGGTGATGTACAACTCGTGGCGAAAGCTCGGTTAGCTCGATCCAGCCCATCGACATGCAGAACAAAGTTACGATGGTGGAAGGGCTCTCTGGTGACGATGGAGTAGGCAGCGGTGTAGTAACCCTCCTCACCAACATCGGCCGCGATAGCAATGTGTACGAAGGGGAGGTGTCCAACTCTCGATACTCTGCGCGAAGGCGTGTCGAGCAGCATAAGCAGACATCGTGGACTGCCATATCGATAGTCACTCCAACACCATGTGCGGTGTGCATACGATGAGTGGACTCGTACTCCGAGTAGAGGTGGGCGATGGCGGTACTGCTCCTGGTTATAGTCTGGTACTCCTCATAGGCGGTGTACTCGGGGTGCGGCGATAACCCGGATAGGTCATCATCTCGGCTAGCACGCGAGTGATCCCGAGCACCAATGGCCGTCGTGTGGCGCCGACCTGCCTCGTGGGTTCCATCTGAAAACAAAGGCGTTTCAAAGGAGTCAAATGGCGGTGTGGAAATTGCTCAAATACAATTCCAAGAACAACTAAGGCTATATCCAACTTTGGGGTGAATGCGGTCACGGGATCCTAGTGATAGTTAGTAAAATCGTTTAACCCGAGTAGAAGAGAGTTGAGTCCCGAGTAAAGGTCGAGGGTAAAAGATCCTAGTACCACCCGATGGCGGCGTGGGCCGTAAGGCACACAGCCAAGTTAGTAAAAGTTTTGCAATGTCTAGACTCGACTTGACCAAGGAGTGTGGAAGGGGATTCCTACAGGCGATCGGCTCGATACCAACTTGGCGCCCCGATTCAATCGTACACTAATCATGCGCAAATGTATGCGATCAAGATCAGAGACTCACGGGAAGATATCACAACACAACTCTACAAATAAAATAAGTCATACAAGCATCATAATACAAGCCGGGGGCCTCGAGGGCTCGAATACAAGTGCTCGATCATAGGCAGTCGTGAAGCAACAATATCTGAAATACGGACATAAGTTAAACAAGTTTGCCTTAAGAAGGCTAGCACAAAGCTGGGATCTGAGATCGAAGAGGAGCAGGCCTCTGCACAGGATCCTCCTAGCTACTCACAGTAAATCGTCGTGGGCTGCTGCGTAGTAGTAGGCACCTCCAGGTAGTAGTCGTCATAGGCGGTGGCGTCGGCTCTGGGCTCCATCGTGCAGATTGCAGCAATCGAGTAGAGATAGGGGAAAAGGGGAACAAGGCAACCGTGAGTACTCATCAAAGTACTACTTAAGCAAGAACTACACTACATATGCATGGATATATGTGTAAAGGCCATATAGTGGACTGAGCTGAGAATGCGAGAATAAGAGGGGATAGCTAGTCTTACGAAGACTAAACCACGGACACTGTCTTACAGCAGGTAGAAGAGGACAATCTGAAGTCCTCCAAGTAACATCACATAGCAATAATCCTACCGGCAATCCCTCCTCATATCCACTGGCGAGGCGACCACGGTTATATCGGCACTTGGAAGGTGTGTTTTATCAAGTATCGGTTCTAGTTGTCATAAGCTCAAGGTACAACTCCAAGTCGTCCATTACGAAGATCACGGCTATCCGAATAGATTAACTTCCTGCGGGGTGCACCATCTTACCCATCCGCTTGATCCCATTTGGCGGACACACTTTCTGGGTCATGCCCGGCGCGGAAGATCAACACGTCGCAGCCCACCTAGGCTGTGAGAGAGGCCAACCGCGGTCTAAACCTAAGCGCGAAGTGCAGGCCCATCGCCTGAGCACACACCTGCGTTGCGTCTGTGGCGGAGCAGACCTAGCCCGGCGTTCGGTCCAATCCGGCGCGCCGCTCCGTCGTGACGTCTGAAGTGCTTGGTGATACCACGGCGCGGGATACCCATAACTACTCCAGCGTAGATGGTTAGTGCGTATAAGCTCGTAGCCAACTCAGATCAAATACCAAGACCTCGTTAAGCGTGTTAAGTATCCATGAGCGCGAGCAGGGTCAGGCCCACCTCTCTCCTAAGCGGTCTCAACCTGCCTGTCGCTCGCCACAAAGATCCACTCATGGGTGCTCCATCGGCCGACCGACTTTAGTCTCACATGTATCATGTATAAGTATATAGTATATACCGTGATCAACTCCCGGTGATCACGGCCCGATAATATACACGGCGAGACGGACAAGAATGTAGGGCCACGAGATGAAAGTACTAGCATCCTATACTAAGCATATAGGATTGCGGGTAAAGGTAACTGTGAAGTTACAAGGAAGGCTATGCAGCGGTATAGGAGTATCTGAAAGCAGTAACATGCTATACTACTCTAATGCAAGCGGTGTAGATAAGAGTAAGCGATATCTGGTGATCAAGGGGGCTTGCTGGTTGCTCTGGCAAGAGAGAGGGTCGTCAACCTCGTAGTCGGTAGGCAGCGGCAGCGTCGGTCTCGTAGTCTACTAGAAGAGAAGAGGGAAGAAACAATAAATATAAAGCAGGCATAGCATCACAAAGTATAACATGGCAAATAGCTGTGCCGGATGTGACCTAACATATGGCTACGATATAGGTGAAGGGAATTCAGCAGGAATGTATTCGGTTCGGACTAATGTCAAGCAGATGACGGAGGAAAGTTCCATGTTCAGCATGCTAGGAGCATGTGACAGATGAAGCGGACCACGTATTGGATTCGTTGGATTTTACGAGCAACTTTCATATAGAAAACATTTTCGCCGAGATTCACGGTTTAAAAGATATGATTTTCTAAAGATTTAAATCATTTTACGATTTTAATTAGTTATTTAATTGGAACATTATCGAAGCAGTACATGATGACGCATGCATGACATCGAGTGGCGTCAGCAGGTCAACTGGTGGTTGACCGATCAAACAGACAGGTGGGTCGATGGGACCCACATGTCGTGTCGAGACACTAACGGGGGTTTAACCTAACTAAATGGGGTAATTAGCGGGTGGGGCCGGTGAGTCGGTGAGAGGTTAGTGTTTAATTAATTAATTTAATTAATTATAAAGTTATCTATTTATTTTTATTTGTTTATTTAGGTGGGGCCTATAGGTCGGTGAGGCGAGGCGGCCCGGTCGCGATTGACTTCGAGTCAAGCTGCATGTGAGACTGGGCCCACGGTCGGTGGCCAGTGGGGGGCCGAGGTGCAGTCGTGAGGCAGGCTCTCGCCTTGGCGACCAAAAAGCCTGACGCCGACCAGCCGGAGTTCGCGGAATTGCGCCTGAGTGCAGGGGAGGCGGGGGCTAGGCTCGTTCGAGCAGCTTGGCGCATCTAGTGGTGGTGGTGGTTCGCCGGGGCGGCGGAATAGCCACCGGCCCGCGAAGCCATGGCGGCGATTGGCCACGCCACCATCGGGGGCAGAACTCTGGCGCCCAAAAGCGCGTGGGGCAGCGCGTTCTGGCAAGGAGTTGGCGCAACCATTGTGATCCTGGCGAAATTTTGGGAGGGGCGGTGTCGGCAGTGGCGCCGACCATGGCGGATCTTGGGCTCGGGCGGTCGAGCTAGGGAGGCGAAAGCAGTGCGAGGAGAAGAAGGAGGAAGGAGCTCACCGTGCGGGCGCAAGGAGGCCCGTGGTGGCGGGGAGGCGCGAGGGAGGCCGGGGTCGGCGGGAACCACCGGCGGCCAGCGGAAGAGGCGAGTGGATCCGGCGCCAAGGTGCCTTCCGGCTCCAGCTGCGAGCACCGGTCGGCGAGGAGGAGGGCAGCGGGCGTCTGGCATGATGGGGGCGTATGGAGGGCGGGGGCGCGAGGGGCGGCGAAGAGGCGGCGACCGTGTTGATGTGAGGAGAGAAGGGATCTGGGGCGAGGGAAGCGAGGGGGCTCTAGGGTTTGAGCGCCGAGGAGGGTCGCCGTCGACCTAGTAAGCGCCGGGGTGCCGGATGGCGCCAGCGTGGCCATCGGCGCCGTGAATGGCGCTCGGTGTCCCAGGGGTGGGGTGAAACAGAGGAAGAGGAAGGAGGAAGGCGGCGGGCAGGTGGGCTAGGCCCGATTGGGCTGTGGCGGCTTTGGCTAAAGTGGGCATGACCCAGCGAGGGAGGGGTTTTCTTTTCCTTTCTCTTTTCGTTTCTTTTTCTTTTCTTATTTTCTTCTTTTCTGTTTTTAGCTTATTTAAAATGTCAAAGCATTTTACAAAATTTTGTGCACCCCACCATAATTAGGTTTGTTATTTTAGACAACCCCCGAACATTTTAGTTTTAGTTTTTGAAACTTTTTATCGTTTGCTTTTGTTTTGAATTTGTTTTCAACGTGAGGTTAGGCACAGTAACCGGCGTGATTACTGTTGCTTAATCATCCGGGTGTTACATCAGTCCAGGCAGAAGAGTTATGTAGATTCAAGACGCAAGGAGGTAGTCTATGAAATCGGAGACAAAGCATATCTGCGAGTGTCGCCTCTGCGAGGAGTTAAGCGTTTTGGAGTTAAGGGAAAGTTAGCCCCAAGATTTGTAGGACCATATCGAGTTTTGGAACGCATGGGAGAGGTTGCCTACAAGTTGGAGTTACCCGAAGGACTGTCAGGAGTTCATGATGTGTTTCACGTTTCCCAGTTGAAGAAGTGTCATGCAGAGATGGCCGATATTCCCTTGAGAGATATAGTGCCCCTGGAAGCAATTCAGTTGGACAGTGATTTGACATATGAGGAGAAACCTGTCAAGATTCTCGAGTTTGCCAGCCGTGTTACTCGCAGCAAGGTTATCAAGTTTTGCAAAGTTCAGTGGAGCCACCATACCGAGGATGAAGCCACCTTGGAACGAGAGGATGATCTACGGAAAGACCACCCACACCTGTTTTTTAGTCAACACGAATCTCGAGGGCGAGATTCATCTTAAGGGGGGTAGGTTTGTAACATCCCAAATTTTCAATTTGGAATGTTATACATAGGTCATTCATGCACATCATACTTTATTGCATTTCATTTTGCGATGCTTGAAATTCTAAGCAACTCAAGGACCCTCGAAGAGAGTTGGGGATTTCCTAGTTTTCATATTTGAATTTTTTTCTCAAATATCAAAACAAGGATCATTTTGGTTTTAATAATTTTTCTCTCCAAAAATATTTCATACTAAAAGTATATGAGAGGAGATAACATGACTTCTCCAAAATAAATGAAATATTGGAGGAAAAATATTAAAATCAATTAATAAATTTTATTTGGATT